>JABUQX010014184.1:12500-59031 GCA_015478945.1 Trachelipus rathkii
ATGCATGTTTTTTTTTATGGTTTAAACCATTGGTTTTTTTTTAACGTGGTTTAAACCATGGTTTAACCAATGGTTTAAACCAAGATGGTTTAAACATCCCACCCTAGTATATATATATATATATAATAGTATTTATATATATATATATATATATATATATATATATATATATATATCATATTTATATATTTTATTTTTTTTTTATAAAAAAATATATATATATATAACGTACCTTTAAATATTTTAGTTATTTTTCATAAAACCAGGAAGTAATTACCTAAAAATAAAAATCAAACAAAATAGGATAAGGAATAGCTTTCCATGATAAAATCAGTGATAAAAAATAAAAAAAAATAAAAATTTCAATCTCTCTTTCAATATCAATAATGCCTCTCCCACTTCCCCCACCCCCCATTCTCTATCGACCTTTCCCCCCAAAATCTCATTCATTGAAAATTCAAATAAGGGATAAAATTCGATCGCTTTTGTAAGGCTATTTGATTTTTGATCATTTCGCCCAAAGCGAAGCCGACGGAGGAAAGGCTACACAATATACATGCATTAACATTTGAATAGGGAAAGGCTAGATGCATTTCTAAATTTTTAAGAAAATAAATCGACTTCGTTATAAATAAATAGATAGATAGATAGATAGATAGATAGATAGATAGGTAGATAGATAGATAGATAGATAGATAGATAGATAGATAGATAGATAGATAGATAGATAGATAGATAGATAGATAGATAGATAACTATATATATATAAATATATATATATTATATATATATATATAATATATATATATTATATCTATATGATTATATATATAATATATATAATATATATATATATATATATATATATTATATAATATATATATATATATATATATATATATATGGCTAGCGTTTACTTTAGGACAGGCGTGTAATTAGAGAGCTACAAATTCTACACTAAAACAAATGACATTTTTGCAATCAGTGGAGAATTTTAGACTAGAATTTATTTATTTTTTTTATTTTTTAAGGGGGCTCGGAGCCCAAGACTGGGGTACAAGAGGGGGAACGAAGTTCCCCCGTCGTCGCACCGGTAGGCCCGAGAGACCCGAGTCCTGCCATCTTTGCGGTTTACCCGGGGGTATTGCTTTAGTTAAAAAGAAATATATATATATTATATATATATATATATATATATATATTATATATAATATATATATATTATATATATATATACTATATATATAATATATATATATAATATATATATATATATATATATATACTATATATATAATAATATAGTATAATATATATATATAACTATATATATATAATATATATATATAGTATATATATATATATATATTATATATAATATATAATATATATATATTATATGATACTATAATATATAAATTAACATATTTTCTACCCTTATTTATATGCGCAAACGAGAGCATGATTAAAAGCAATTTCTGGCAACTAAGAACTTTTAACTTCTTGTGGTGCATTTCGGCTGTTACTCGTACAATTTTACCTTTATTATTAAAATTTGAAAATCTTATTTTAAGCCTTTTCAATTTTTTTTATTACATTTTCTGAACTAAAATTCTTTGCTGATTACAAAAATGTCATTTGTTTTAGTATAGCATTTGTAGTTCTCTAACCACAAGTCTGTCCTATAGTAAACTCTGATATACAGTATATATATTATATAATATTATATATATATATATATATATATATATATCTTATAATATATATATATATATATATATATTATTATATATTATTATATATATATATATATATATATATATAATATATATATATATATAGTATATATATATATATATATATATATATATATATATATATATATATATATATATTATATATATATATTATATAATATTATATATATATATATATATATATAATATATATATATATATATATATATATATATAATATATAATATATAGGTCCTATTCTGTTTTACGACGTCAGTTTTGATTTTTTTTTTTTTTAATATATTGCTACTATATGATACTAAACAATGAATTTCAGTGGTAATGGACATGATTCAAAAGTTCGAAATATTTTTAAATAATATTTTTAAAAAATAGTTTTAATGTTAAATATTTTTTCAAAAATGAAATATCTTCGAGAAAGTACGACACTTCAGAAAACCAATTACATCATTTGGAAGTCAGCGTAATAGAAGCGTATTACAAATATATATATATATATTAATATATTATATATTATAATTATATATATATATATATATATATATATATAGTATATATATATATATATAATTATATATATATATATATATATATATATATATATATTATATATTATATATATAGTTATGGGGCCCGAGCCGACGGGGGACAGAGGTTGGGGACGTTTTCCCATACCCCGTAGGGGAAAGGCGGCGGAGGAACCCCCGCGACACCCAAATACCAAAGAGCGGGGGTTCCGGAGACCCTCCCCGGAGGGGGGGGAAATAATCCTACCCTGTCGTCCCGGAAGGCCGAGAGACCCTGACTCCTGCATCTTTGGTTTATCCTTGGGTATTCCTTTAGTTTTAAAAACACCCAAAAAAATAAAAACAAAATATTACAAAAAATTCTTTTTTAAAAAAATTATTTTTAAAATATTTCGAACTTTGAATCATGTCCGTTACCACTTAAATTCATTTTTAGTATCATATACTAGCAATAAATATTAAAAAAAAACAAAAACAAAAATTAAAAACTAACGGAGTTCGTAAAACGGAAAAGGTCCTATATATTTTTGAATCATGTCCGGTTTACCATTAAATTAATTGTTGTTTTATTTTATTCAAGAAAAATATTAAAAAAAAAAAAACAAAAAAAAATTCAAAACTGACGGAGTCGTAAAACAGATAAGGTCCGTTTTAGATACATAATATTATATATACTATTTTATATATACTAGATAAGTAAATATATATAATATATATATATATATATATATATATATATAGTATATATATATATATATATATATAATATATATATATAATGAAAACTATAATAGTGTAATAGCGAAATTATTTTTAGGTTTACCGTTATTTTAAATTTACACGAATAGTTTAATGCTCAGGAATAACAAAAAAGACAATAGAATGTACCCAAAATTGTTTAAAACTAATAATAATAATCTTTCCTCTTTACTCCCGAATAACCATAAAGTTTATCCATCTGCACAGCGCTTACTCAATATTTATTGGCCTTCCAAGTCGTTTTCTAGCTTCCGAATATCAACGTCGGCAACAATAAACATAATAATATATCATAGTCTTACAACTCTACCCTTTAACTGCATTAAAACCACATTTGACCACATGTATCCAGTTGCATTGTGAAAAATAATATTAAAGTTACGCATGAAATGATACGTTTTCTCTTATGTTTTTTTAGGGAAACTATTACATAAAATATATAAAATTTTGGACATAGCTTCGCTATATTATTGAATAAAATATTAAAAAGTTACTTAAATTCTAAATGAAATGTAATATACAATAAAGGTTATTTATGCTAAATGATTTTTACTAATATCACTACAAAGAATTATTCACTTTACGAAAAGGCACAAAAATTAGGGCTTACAAATAACACGAAATCACAGACCTTGTACTATTCGAGTCAAAAGTAACACAGAGGATTTTCAGAGCACAAAGCTTGTGTAAAGAAATCAGTGGTGCACGTTAAACAGTTTATAAAAAGTCTTTGCGAATAAACTTGATAAGATAAGTGGTTTAGACACTAAAAAAGGAGAGATTCTAAAATGCTTCTTGAGGCGAAGATGGCGAATTCGTTGTCCAATAGGAAGCAAGATTTGAGTCACGTGACAGGTAGGACGATAATACTAAAAAGGAAGAAAAAGAAGGTAATATAGCTCCCCTACGAACAGAGGAGCGTCGTGAGTGATTAAGGTGAAAAACGAACCACTGGACGTAATGCTCGTCCATAACGCGATGTGGGACGTGGTGGACAAGACGGTAAAGGTGCAGTCGGAATGGGTTCCGGATTCGGAAGAGGAATCGGTGTTGGAACAGGAGACAGAGGTGTCTGCATCGGAACAGGAGGCGGAGATGTCGTAGCGCGGGGCGCTGAAGTAGCTGGCGAAGTAGCGACAATAGCTGAGGGAGTTGGCAAAGGGTCAGGTTCGGTTGAAGAACAAGTTGATGTAAAAGGCAGAATGGGCATAAAGTCGATATTATCTTGCGAAGTAGAGGTAGATGGTGCGGGTGCCGAAGGTGGAGGAGGAGTGGTGGAAGAAAAGCGGGATCATGTTCAAAATAAGCCGGTTTGATCCTATCCACTGATATGTTTTCGCTTTTGCTCCCCTTCTGTAAGGTGAAGAACTTTCGATAGCGTTTTAATACGAGGAAAGGTCCGTCATAGCGGGCTTGCAAGGGGCTACGGTGTGAATCATGCCGAATTAATACATGAGAGCAAGTCTCCAAATCCGCAGGCATGTAAGTAGGACGGGGAGGGTGGCGTGGCAAAGACGGCTTCCATGCCTCAGTACACTGACGAAGGCGAGCCAGGAAGGTGTGCTGGTTCGTAGTGTTTGGAGAAGGAAGGATAAACTCACCAGGTATTCGGATGGTGGAGCCATAGACGAGCTCAGCTGAGGAGCATTTAAGGTGTTCTTTGTACGAAGTTCTGATACCGAGTAGAACAAGAGGAAGGGTTTCGGACCAAGTTTCCGGTGTTCCATGGGCCATAAGAGAAGCTTTTAGCTGCCGGTGAAACCTCTCTATGAGGCCTTGACTTTGCGGATGATAGCTGCAAGAGCGAAGGCGCTTAGAGCCAATTAGAGTCATAAGGTCCTTCCAGAGGTGAGACTCAAACTGCCTACCCTGGTCTGTGGACACAGTCGACGGAGTGCCAAACCTGGCTATCCAGTTGTACAGAAATGCCTGAGCAATTGTCTCGCTGGAAGTATCACGCAAGGGAATGGCTTCTACCCATCGAGTGTACCGGTCAATGCAAGTGAGAATGTGGGTGAAACCATTTGAGGATGGTAAAGGGCCGACTAAATCAATGTGCACCTGGTCAAAACGTTCACCAGGGGGAAGAAATTGCTGAAGAGGGGCGACAGTGTGCCTGTGCACTTTAGATTTTTGACAGTTGAGACACTGCGTTGTCCACTGTTTAACATCCTTTAGTAAGGACGGCCAGACGAAATGCTTACCTATTTTAACTTGACTACCTTTTACCCCTGGGTGCGACACGTCGTGAATGGTGTGAAAAACCTTTCTACGCATGGGGGTAGGTACGACTGGACGAGGATGTGCGGAAGAGACGTCGCATAACAAAGGTGGAAAACCAAAAATTTCTACTGTTTGAATGTCGTAAGAAGAAGCACTAGGAAAAACAATGTCTTCGAGTTGCTGCAGACGAGCCATTTCGACGAAATCAATGTCTGGTAAAGGAGAAATAGCGTTAATTCGGGAAAGAGCATCGGCAGGAATGTTGTCTTTTCCTTTTATATGGCGGATATCAGTTGTGAATTGGGCAATGAATTCAAGGTGACGTGCTTCACGAGGGGACTGTTTCACTCTGGAAGCTGTAATGGCATGCGTGATGGGTAAATGATCAGTTACAACATGGAATTCCCGACCTTCTATGAAGTAACGGAAGTGCTTAATAGCTAAATAAATTGCGAGAAGTTCCCTTCCAAATGCGCTGTATCGTGTTTCAGGCGGCTGGAATTTTTTAGAAAAGAAAGCTAATGGACGCCATTCGTTATCAATAAATTGTTGTAGCACAGCTCCAGCTGCGAAGTCTGAAGCGTCTGTGTTGATTCTAGTCGGGGCTGTGTCGGATGGAAATATAAGTAACACGGAAGAAGAGGCAAGGGCTTCCTTGATGGCGGTGAAGGCATTAGTTGCTTCGTCGTTCCAATCTACAGTGACAGAAGCAGCAGAACCTTTACGTGGATGCTTAAGAAGTGCGTGAAGAGGGAGGAGAATTTTAGCAGCGGACGGTATGAAACGATGGTAGAAGTTTACCATCCCTAAAAAACGACGGAGTTGACGCTGTTTAACGGGTTTCGGAAACTCACGAATGGCTGCCACACGATCCTCAAGAGGACGTATACCTTCGGCAGAGATAGTGTGTCCGAGAAAGGTTAGGGATGAAACTCCGAATTCACATTTGGAAGAATTGACACATAGACCAAATTCACTTAGTCTGGTAAAAACTTGCCTGAGATGTGAAGTATGTTCTTCCGGAGAAGCACTGGCAATCAATAAGTCTCTATGTAGGCGAAACGAAAGGGTTAAACCACGTATACTGAGTCTAGAAGACGGTTTGAAGATGATTGAACTAGCATTTCGTAAACCGATGGCGTTCGAAGAATTCGTAAAGGCGAAAGGAGTTGATAATGGCAGTCTTATGAATGTCTTCCGGATTGACGGGAATTTGAAAAAATGCGCTAATTAAGTCAATTTTTGAGAAAATGGTACAACCAGAGAGGTGGGATGTGAAATCCTGTAAATGAGGAACATTATAGCGGTCTGGGCGAGTGATCGCATTCAGGCAGCGATAATCGCCAGTCGGGCGATAGTCCCCATTCGGTTTGAGAACCATATGTAATGGAGAGGCATAGTCAGATTTTGAAGGTCGGATGATGCCCTTCTCTAAGAGAGATTCAAATTCTAGCTTCGCAGCTTTGAGTTTATCTGGTGCAAGACGTCGTGCATGAGAGAATGGAGGTCTGCCAGAAGTTTCAATGTGATGAACAACATTATGTTTCACAGGAGGGAACTTGGAGACTGGAGAAAGAAGCTCTGGAAAATCGGTGATTAATAATGATTCAAAAACATTATTAGATGGAGAAAGATGTATGCCACTGATGGAAGCAGATGCACGAATACAGGCAGATGAGAAATGTGTCTCAAAATCAATGATGCGGTTGTGGTTCATGTCTACAAGAAGGTTGAAGTGGGACAGGAAATCTGCACCTAATATTGGTAATGTGACGTCGGCTATCGTGAAGTCCCATATAAAATCACGACGGAACGAGAGCGTTAAATGGAGTCGTTTGTTACCATAAGTGTTAATGGTTGTGCCGTTGGCGGCGCGTAAAGAGCCGGATGGTTCTGGAGCTCGTTTGTTTTCGAGGATGGAACGTGGCACCGCGGAAATGGTACTGCCGCTATCTACGAGAAAAGATAGTTTGGTGGATGGATCGTAGACACAAAGCAAGTTGGACGCATTAGAAACCACCCCAAGCGAATTTACGGAGTGGTGTTGGAGTTTAAATTCTCGAAGGTACAAGGCTTAAGACATGACCGAGTTTGATCTCCAAAACGTTGATGGTTCCTACAAATACCCTGTTGGTTATGTGATGGAAACTGAACTAAAGCCTGAGAATCAACAGGAGAAGAGGCGAATGGCGCGATGGAGTAGGAGAGCGACGATATGAACGTCTTTGCAAAGTAGGAGAGCGAGAATGATGACCGTAATTGTATGCAGAATAAGTATGTGGTGCATTGGGAGGGGGCGGGGGGTATGAAGGATTGGGAGGAGGCTGAGGGTATGAAGGAGGTTGCGAATAAGGATGAGGAGAAGACTGAGGATACTGTTGTTGAGGATAAGGATATTGTTGTGGAGGATAAGGATATTGTTGTTGAGGATAAGGAGAGGAAGGAGCAGTGTAACGCGTTTCTAAAGCTCGTAATCTAGTGGTTAAGTCCATGATGGTGTTCTGTAACACCTGTAGTTGTGATAAAATATAAGTATTTTCTGGGGCCGGTGGGTGCCGAAGTGCATTTACTGACTCACTCACATGCGAAGGTGACGCTGGCGGTAAGTTATTATTACCGGAGGGATCCGTGATATGCGAAACTTGTGATGGTATGTCTGCTGCCGGAAGAGGTTTCGCTTTACAAACCCTATCTGCATAAGTAGCGAGCTCTTGCAATGAGCAGTTGGGATCGACCGTTGCTAAACGCAGTTGCATCTCTGTGGGAAGTTTTTGTAAAAAGAGATGACGAACAATGTGTATACAATTACCTACGGGAGGACCGTCAAGGAGATTTAGCATATCTGATAGTAGTACTGAAGGAAGACGGTCTCCAAGAGAGCCACCAGTCAAAAGTTTTTTTACTTTTTCGGCATCGGTTTCCCCCAGCCGGTTCAAAAGTTCGGATTTCAGTTGAGTATAGGGTTGGTTGTGAGAATGTAAGGAGGGTAAAACATCTTTCAGGCGCTGTAATACGGGAACAGGCAAGATATTTAAAAGAGCTCTGAATCGTGCAAGCTCATTGGTGGATTCCAGCTGGAGCTCGAGTAATGTAAAGGTCAAGTCGAGATCGTTCGTGACAAACTTACCAGTATATACACTAGATGATTCCCTGTCTGAAGCAGGCTGTTGGGAAATAACATTCATATTTTCAGTATTTGCCGCGTCAGGGGGGGACATGATTACGAAAATCAAAAATATAAAATTGTAAAATAGTAGTAAAAATTTTGAAGACAATATTACGAGATCAAAAAAAAATAAAATGTGCCTAAGATGCGATTTGCACACGCTAAATATTATAAAAATAATGGTCAGGGACCAGATAATAGACTAAATACTACAAAAGGGTATACAATGGATGAGGAAAATATATAGTAAGCCGCTTTTACGGGCTAAAATAATGTAAAAATAAATGATTAAAATATGTAAATTGCAAAAATATTTTGAGGACAATTACGAAATTAAATGCGCTAAAAACGCAACTTACATACGCTAAATATGAAAAATATGATGGTCGGAGACCAAAAACAGAGTAATTTTTTACAAATATGTATAGGAATGTTAACAAAAATACATATTAGGCCGCTTTTATGGGCCACAATGATGTAGAAAAAATTATTTGAAAATGATAATTTGGGCCAGAATTCACCCAGATATTATTTAAAAAATTTTTTATCGTAATATAATATTTAAATATATATATTATATAATATATGAGGATCCGTGTATCCTGTTGATACGAGAGAGGATTCCAGGAATGCTGGATATGGAACAACGTCAGCTCACTAATCAGGTCTCATTGTTACGTTTCAAGGGAACGTTAACTGAAGTTTCAGAAGGCTGTAGTAACAAAACTCGTTTTTGGTTGTCAAAATCTATATTGAAACAATAAACATAATTAATATATTGTAAACATTAACAATAATAATAATAATAATAATAATAATAATAATAATAATAATAATAATAATAATAATAATTGCATTGTGAAAAATAATATTAAAGTTACGCATGAAATGATACGTTTTCTCTTATGTTTTTTTAGGGAAACTATTACATAAAATATATAAAATTTTGAACGTAGCTTCGCTATATTATTGAATAAAAATTAAAAAGTTACTTAAATTCTAAATGAAATGTAATATACAATAAAGGTTATTTATGCTAAATGATTTTTACTAATATCACTACAAAGAATTATTCACTTTACGAAAAGGCACAAAAATTAGGGCTTACAAATAACACGAAATCACAGACCTTGTACTATTCGAGTCAAAAGTAACACAGAGGATTTTCAGAGCACAAAGCTTGTGTAAAGAAATCAGTGGTGCACGTTAAACAGTTTATAAAAAGTCTTTGCGAATAAACTTGATAAGATAAGTGGTTTAGACACTAAAAAGGAGAGATTCTAAAAATGCTTCTTGAGGCGAAGATGGCGAATTCGTTGTCCAATAGGAAGCAAGATTTGAGTCACGTGACAGGTAGGACGATAATACTAAAAAGGAAGAAAAAGAAGGTAATAATATAAAGGCTACAGGTTCATATATATATATATATATATATTAGTGATGGACATGACATCCGCATCCCGCTATCCGCATCCACATTTGCGGAACATCCGCACCTAAATTGACATCCGCATCCACATAGGCGGCACATCCCATCCGCATCCGCATCCTCTTTTGAAAAATGAGGATGTTGCGGATGTTTTCTACATTTGGTTAAATGCATATAAAATAAAATATTATTTTGTCACTCTTTATCATGAGATTATGTTGGTTATATATATCATTGGTGAGAGATTTATCCTATGAAGTGTGCGGGATAAGTAGAATATAGAGACCGATATCATACATATACTATAATAATCGACCTAGTAACTACTTATGAGTATTAGAGTAATAGTATATATATATAGAAAAGATTCTCTATTGGCGCCGGCGCATCAGTGTGGGAAGGGTTAGTATCTA
The DNA here is from genome assembly GCA_015478945.1 of Trachelipus rathkii. Taxonomy (NCBI): domain Eukaryota; kingdom Metazoa; phylum Arthropoda; class Malacostraca; order Isopoda; family Trachelipodidae; genus Trachelipus; species Trachelipus rathkii. The sequence continues at coordinate 22,775 of JABUQX010014184.1, forward strand.
TATAGTACTATATATTATGGTAATAGTAGTCACATATAATACTTAAGCACACTCACTCAGACGGATATATATATAGTAATACCTACCATGAGCGTCCTAGCCGACGTGGTACGTTCGGCGCACAGCACGATATATAAGTCGAATGAGAGTGTAAGGGGATGTACGGGTTTAAGACGTAGCAGAACGGAGAATGGAGTGAATCGATGAGAGAAAGCCAATGTATATGTATAGATTTTTAGATTGGCAGAACGTATAGAGGAGCGAAGAGTAGAGCATGTAATATCAAAGACAAAAATGAAGAAACATTGGTAAGCCCGGAGGAATAAAACAAAAGATGGATCGAGTACTTTGATGAGTTGTTGAATATGGAAGTGCAGTCGGAAGAGGAAGGGGAGAGAGAGGAGGAGGAGGATAGAAACGTGGAGGGAGAAGAGGAGGAGGAATTTGAGGAGGCGTTAAGGAAAATGAAGAGCGGAAAAACCCCTGGTGAGGATGGGATAAATATTGAGCTGCTGAGGGAGGGAGGAGAGGGGCTGAATCCTTGATGCTGAGATTTCTGAATAGGTGTACAGGTGGTTGGGTGGAGAGTAGAGTGCCGGGAAGGTTGGGGAAGGTCAATAAAAGTTCCCATTTATAAAGGTAGGGGAGACGCAGGAAATTTTAAAAATTATAGAGGAATCTCACTAAGGATCACATGGCGACGTTTATATGAAAGAATATTAGAAAGAAAATTAAGATCAAAAATAGAGCCAAGATTGGGTGAAGAGCAGTATGGGAACAGAGGTGGTAGAAGTACTACAGATTTAATGTTTGCATTAAGAATGATACAGGAAAAGACATGGGAATACAATAAGAAGGCAAATATCACCTTCATAGACTTGAATAAAGCATTTGATTCTGTACCCTGAGAGAAGCTGTGGAGAGTTCCGGAGAGGGATTATGAAGTTGGAGGCAGACTGATAAAGGCAGTAAGAAGTACATACGTGAATAGCATAAGGTAAGAACAGGATATAAAAACGAGGAATGGTTTGAGGTAAAAACTGGAGTATGGCAGGGTAGTGTGCTGTCGCCGATACTGTTTATAGCGTATTTGGACACAGTCATAAGAGGTGTAAAAGAGAGTTTAGAAGAGATTGACGGAGACATCATGGTATATCCAGATGATTTGGCGTGTTGGAATGGAGATGGTATGGTGAGAGGTTGAAGCAAATGGTGCTGTATTTCGCAGTAAAGTTGAGAGAAACAGGATTGAATATGAATGTGGAGAAAACAGAAATAATGGTAGTAAGTAGGGAGGAGGAGGAGGAGGAGGAGGAGGAGTTGATAGTGGAGGTAGACGGTAGAGAGATTAAAAATATGGATAGATATAAATATCTAGGAAGCACTTGGAAAGAGCAGGGGGTGTGCAAAGAATACGAGTAGGATTGGAGCAGTATAGCAGGACTGTAAGAGCAGTTTACCACATCTTGAAAGATAAATATATGAACAAAGAGGTGAAGAGAGCAATATACGAGGGAGTGTTGACGCCGATACTGTTGTGTGGGGTGGAGACATGGAGCATGACAGGGAGAGAGGAGAGTAGAATTCAAAGAGCGGAGATTAATGTGTTGAGGACAGTGATTGGAAAGGCGAGAAGAGACAGAGTGAGAAACGAGACAGTGAGGGAGGCGTGGGGTGGGCGAAACCCATCAAATGAAATAAAGTGGACGCAGCAGACTGAGATGGTGGGACACCTGGAGAGGAAGCAGGAAGAGAGAGAGTCCAGCAGGAGGTGGAGGTGGACACCGGAGGGAGTGAGACCCAGGGGAAGATGGCGGAAGAGGTGGAGAGACACGCAGTAGAGGATTCAACTGGGAAACACCGATGCCTGCATGGATGAGCCTGATGTCGGATGGATCGTGATAGATGAACAAATGGAAGCGGAGGTGGCCCCACTGACAGGCTTCGTAAGCCTGACTGGGATAGAATGTAAGATATATATATATAATATATTATATATAATATAATTATATTATATACTATATATATATATATTATATATATATATATATTATATATATATCAATATATAATATATATATATATATAGTAATATATATATAATATAATATATATATATATATATAATTATATATATATATAATATATAATCATTTCATGTCAATGTCCATCAACTGGATATATATATATATATATAATACATATATATATATATATATCTATATATATATATATATATATATAATTATATTATATATATATTATATATATATATATATATATATATATAATACGTAATATATATATATATAATATATATATTATAATATATATATATATAATATTATATATATTATATATTATATATCTATAAATATATATATATTATATATATATAATATATATATATAAAATAATAAATATTATATAATATATATATATTATATATATATATATATATATATATATATATAATATATATATATATATATATATTATATAATATATTATATTTATATATATATAATTTTTAATTCAAACTTCAAGAGTAAGCATCCGCATCCGATCTCCTCCCATCTACTTTAAAAGATTCCGCATCCCGCATCCTCATCTTTTAAGATCCGCAGTCCCATCCGCATCGCAACAGTCAAATGTTTGCATCCGGTCATCATAATATATATATATATATATATAATATATAGGTTTGTATAAAAAATATTGACTAGATTGATATAATTATTTGTAGCTTATATGTTAATAATTATATTATATATATATATGTATATATATATAATCACTTATATATATATATATATATATATATGCAAAGGTGGGCACCGTTAATGAGAAAGTTAACGTCGTTAATTCTTAATCGCTAACAAAAAAAATTGAAGGCGTTAATCATTAAAGCGTTTATCGGTAAAGAATGTAGATGCTAACGTTAATCGTTAACGTTAACCGTCTTCAAATTTTTTTTTTTTACAGTTATCACCACCACTCACGGGCAGAGCCCTATTCAAGGAGGGGATGTTGCACGCCAAAATTTCATCCGCTAGCGCAAATTACGCAGATGAATATAGACGCAGGCTTTAAAGTGAGGGAGATTAAATTCAGCAGGAAACACAGAAGATGGAAGAGAGTTCCACAGAACAGTGGTGGCAGGAAAGAAGGAAGCACCGCAGCGAACTAGCCTGGAGTTACCAATATCTACACAAAACTCGAACACCTGCTGCTGCGATATCTATAGAAAAGAGATAAAGCACCAACATCGAGCCCCAAAGATAGAGGGTCAAGTGAACTGGAAAGTACATCAACCCTGTCCAAAAGCCGGGTGAAACCAGACCCCCCAGATATGAGAACAGTACTCAATACGCGGATGAGACCTTGTATAGCTGGAGTAACTGAGAAGAGGAAAAAAGTCTCGCAGTCTAAACAGAACTCCCAGTTTCTTTGAGGCCACCCCAGCAACCGTTGTGATATGAGGTTTCCAAGACATTTTTTGGTTTATGTTAATCCCAAGGATGTTTATCTTGTCAACAGGAGAGACGAGAGAACCGTCAAAAGAGATAGGAAAGTTAGAAGGTATTTTAGAGAGGGAGATTTGTAGAAGTTGGGTTTTTAAAGAATTGAATTTCACAAGGTTGAGACGACCCCACCTGCAAATTCTATCTAGATCAGCGAGAATAGAATCGGAAAGATTAAGACGAGAGGCAATTCTAGAAGTAAAAGAAGGAGCAGAATTGAAATGAGTTGAAGAATGAAGGGTCGTCATCGACATGTGAGTGGATATAGTTAGATGTGCAGGTGAGAAGATCATTAATGAAAAGTAAGAATAAAGTAGGAGATAAGACGAAACCCTGAGGAACACCACTATTGACAGAAAAAGAAGTCGCTCCATCAACCAGAGCCGATGTTTAGCGACTTGAAAGAAAGCTAGACATAAGTAAGCAAAGAGAAGGAGGAATCCCAAAGGAGGGGAGCTTGGAGAGCAATGATGCGTGCCATACCCGGTCAAATGCTTTGGATATGTCAAGCGCCACTATGCAAGTCTGCCCGTAGTTCCTAAGAGCGGAAAACCATAAATCGGTTAAATAGGAAAGTATATCGCCAGTAGACCTTCAACACCAAACGCGGTACTGGCGATCGGAAAGAAAAGAATGAGATTCCAGATGGTCTAAGAAGTGAGAGTTGAGAAGGGTTTCAAAGATCTTAGATAGAATACAAGTGAGAGCTATAGGGCGATAGTTAAAAGGATCAGAGCGGCTTCCTTTTTTCGGAATAGGTTGGACATGTGCGTGCTTCCAACACTGAGGGAAAGTGCTAGTATTAAGACATAGAGAATATAGTTGAACGAGGGGCGGTGTCAGCACGTAAGCACATTCCCTCAAAACTCGGGTTTTTTCCAACCCTGTGTTAAGCATTACTAAACTGGATAATAACCTAGTAAAGGTAAACACATTTTGAGCCATTGAGAGGAGCGTTTAGGAAATTCTGGAAAAAAAAAGTTTATCTCTTATTGAAATCGAATCTAATACAATTTAAAATCCGATAAGAAAATATTTTATAAACTCGTAAATTAAGGTAACGGTTAACGGATGTAGGGTGAAATTTTAACTCGTTAACGTTAATTCACAAATGTAACTCGTTAATAGTCCGTTACTTCTTTTCGAAATTAACTTAAGCGTTAAAAGTTAACGAAAAAATTAGCGAGTTAATTAACCGATTAACGTTTAACGCGTTAATGCCCACCTTTGTACAAAGGTGGGCACCGTTAATGAGAAAGTTAACGCCGTTAATCCTTAATCGTTAACAAAAAAATTAACGGCGTTAATCATTAAAGCGTTTATCGGTAAAGAATGTAACGGAAGTTAACGTTAATCGTTAACGTTAACCGTCTTCAAAATATGTAGGAATAGTAATAATTTTTCATAAATTTTTCACAAATATTCATAAAGATTGCAAGAAATAATAATAATAATAATAATAATAATAATAATAATAATAATAATAATAATAATAATAATAATAATAATAATAATAATAATAATAATAATAATAATAATAATAATAATTATAATAATAATAATATCCCAAACAATACTAATAATGATATTAAGCCTATCAGACTTAAACAATTTAGGCTTTGACCTAGCAGATACTTTTGCCGCTTGCCAAAGAATACTTCCAAAGCATAAATACCTTAATTAATACTTAATAGTATGTTATTGTAAAAATAATAGGATATACCAACTTACAGTTTCAATACAAATATGTATATTTTTTTATAAATTTCAACGCTTATTAGGCCTACTTTTTATATTTTTCACTAGTCACAAAAGAAGCAAGCTCAAGTAACGAATGAAAGAAATTAATGACTCATTAAACGGACAAAAGTCACTATATTTTTTTTCTTCGGCGAACCAATAAAACCGTTATCGTTTTTGTCACTTGTGCTTACGCTCGATAAGAAATGCTAATCCAGTTTTAGAACGAATTTTGTACATAAACAAACGTTCGCAAACTTTACCATTTCTTACGTTTCGTAAGCACATATACAAAAACGAAAACGGCTTTATAAGAAATGAGAATACAGCAGGAAAAAAACATGTTAAGGCTAAGCATTAAGCCGTTTTTGTTTTTGCATTTGTGCTTACGAAACGTAAGAAATGCTAAAGTTTGCGTTTGTTTTTGTCAAATTTAGCACAAATTTAGGAAAATGCTCACCAAACGTAAGGAATTTCCTAAATTCTGTTAGGTTGTTATTTCAAATGGTTGCCGAATTTAGGAAAATGCTTATGAAAAAATGTAAACAAACAAGATGGCGGTTTAGAGGTCCGTTTGATTTGATGAATGTTTCAATCATAAAATCAGCAATCATAAAATCAGCTTTAAATCTAATTTCTTCCAAATCGATAAACTCCATCAGAATAGTTGATCAATTATTTGTAATAAAACCATTTGTTATTTTTTTATTTTCTGTTTATTCCAAAACCACGTGCTCCATCACAATAGCTGATCAAAATATTTGTAAACAAACATTCGTTTATGTACAAAATTCGTGCTAAAACTGGATTAGCATTTCTTATCGAGCGTAAGCACAAGTGACAAAAACGATAACGGCTTTACTAAACGGGATAATAACCGTGTAAGAATAAACACATTTTGAGCCATTGAGAGGAGCGTTTAGAAAATTTTGGAGAAAAAAAGTTTATCTGTTATCGAAATCGAATCTAATACAATTTAAAATCTGATAAGAAAATATTTTATAAACTCGTAAATTAAGGTAACGGTTAACGGATGTAGGGAAAAATTTTAACTCGTTAACGTTAATTCAAAAATGTAACTCGTTAATAGTTCGCTACTTCTTTTCGAAATTAACGAAAGCGTTAAAAGTTAACGAAAAAATTAACGAGTTAATTAACGGATTAACGCTTTAACGCGTTAATGCCCACCTTTATATATATATATATATATATATATATATATATATATATATATATATATATATATATATATATATATATATATATATATATATATATATATATATATATATATATATATATATTAGTAGACATCTATTAGTAGATTTCTATTAGGTCATAAAATGGATAAATGGCCATTACATTTAGTGATCCAATACAGTATAAAATCTAAATTGAAACCAAAAGTTGATGTTCAAGTTTTAAAAATAAAATAAAAAACTATGGGGTCAGAAGGGGGGTGGGGTGGGGGAGGGAGTAAGGAGAGGAAAGCAAATCATTTTTAAAAGCTTCTGTTTTCAAAAAAAAGTTAAAATAAATAGTTAAAATAAAAGTTTTATTGGAATGATTTTTATAAATAAAGATCGAAAGATTCGTTCGTTTAAAAAAGGAGAAAAAAAAATGTATGATGCTCCCTTTTTTTTTATAGCATAAAAAAATATATATTAAATAAAATATTCTCGTTAAGAGAAATAACTGATCGAAATGGTTGATCATTTCTTTGCGAAGAGTGTCTGCACTCACAATGAGTGATTTAAATTATGAGCTTTTACATTTTTTGATTTTATAAGTAAAATTCCTCACTCTCTCTTAGAGCGAGACGAGCTTTACGTAGTAGTAACAAAGAAATATCCCCAAATTTTCTTTCCTATCAAAATGTTTAGTTCTATATTTGTCTCTGGGAAATTCATAAATTGCCCCATTAAATATTATTGACATCATTTTCAATATTATATATACTAAGAATTTTTTATGATTGGATGAGAAGCGTAAACATAAATTACAGAGATTCATTATAAATTAGTAAAAATTGTGACACATTTTTGCTCTATGTTTTCTACATTCAGATGATTTTGTCAAATCATAATATCTCCACCAATTAAACAGCTTCTTATACCATGTTATTGCTTCCAACAATTATTCAATTTATTTTATTGCCCATCGGATATCCCAAACCAAAATGACAATTTGTGGCCATTCGAATAGCCAACGATGTCACTTTATTTTAGGATTAATTTGACCCTTTTTCAAAGTTATCTGACATCTCTGTTTTCAGTATTATGGTTGACTAAACACATGCATGCTGACCAGTAAACTTGCTCTATGTTTTCTTAGACTTCTATTTCTTTATGTAGCTTAACAAGGGTTCGTGTTAGATTTCTGATTTGTTTTTTTTTAATAAAGGAATATTTTTGCTGACGATGATGTACAGAAACATCTGACTGAGATTGTTGCTTTAAAGAGTATTTGGAATAATGAGTCTGATAACTAGTGTATTAAATCTTGGGAATCGTATTGCCAGATGATCAGTATTCTTTGCAACTATTCTCTTCTTCATGCTTGGGACCAATGCCACTCCGTATGAACGAATCTTTAAATCCGCAGATATGCAGCAGGAACTAGCATTCCATCTTGACTTTGTTTACTTTTTCAGTTCTGTTAAGAGGCACGTTAGTAGAAAAGAAGATCCTTTAGTTGAAGATGACAAGGTGTGCAACTTTTAAATACTAATAGTACAAACGAGTGAAGAAAAACAGTATCAACTGGAGATTTATTTCATTCTGGAAGGAACAGCAAAGACCACAATTTTTCACAGCACGAGGAAAAAATCGAGTCCTCTTATATTGAAAACAGCTTCTCGCTATCATATTAATAACCATAGTAAATATTTTAATTTTATCTTCTTGCCAAACCCCAGATCAGTATCTAATATGATTTTGTGAGTTAGGAATAATCTATCCTGAGATTCTAATTTTATTTATATTTATTGACTAGAAGGTATTTCTTATTTAGATCTTTTGTTTTATATAAACCTATTATTTTGTATACTATTACAACTAAAGTTTAATGACAATCAATACGTTGTATATTAACGCGAATAATTTTATTTTCTTAAAAAGCAAAACAAATATAAATATTGCTAATATAATTATATGAAAGAATATAATAAATATAATGGAAGAATCAATCAAATAATATGTTCAATAGATGACAATATATTAAATATATAATACCCCCTTATTACCATTGACCATAAATGTGACACCTCACCCTAATATGATGGCCTCACCTGAGGTTCTATTTACGCACTGTTCATCTTTTATCCCCCAATAATATAACTGGTTACACAATACTTAAACAATGATTTAGATCTATCCCAATCAAAAAGCAACCGTTGGGAAATATATGAAGAAAATCTTATGCAACTCACAATAATAGGTCAGCTCAATAAACCTTATCCCATTATATGGCCATCCAGTCCAGATAAATAATAATATGATTGGGTATTTAGTGGCGACTTACGACGAATATTATTGCCGGCGGCTATGTATGCGTAAATACCTTACGGACATCCGATCTACGATGTTCATGTGTATTTAGTTAAAAACCCCTCGTTGACTATTTTTCGTAATCATATAATATAAATACGGGGGGAAATCTATAGTAGTATTATATTTATTTCTATATATATTAATACTAATATATATATAATATATATATATATAAGTTAAGTATATATATTATATAATATAATAATTAGTCATGTAGTTACTGAGGATTCTATATTTTGCACCCGAGGGTTGCGCATGTATGCGGATACCTAGCGGACATGCGCGGACTACATGATTCTGGATTTACAAAACCTGTAGTTTTGTAAGATCAGTACGTTTGCATTTATTTTTTTGTTTATTAAAATATTTTAGATATTTTATAATCCAGTAGTTAGTTATCCACACTTGGACTGTTGCCAAACGGTTTTACTGTGTACTCATTTAATTACACAAATATTCAAGTACTTCAATTTAAGCTAGAAGGGGTACATATTCCTATTTTCATGATCATATTCTAGTTTTTTGGTCATTAAGCAAGTTCAATTTCGATTTGATAAGAAAAGTAAATATGAAACTGAATTGTTATTCAACATAAGACAAAGAAACTCGTCAAAACGTTAGTACTCACCCTTGACAGGGTCTCCAGGTTGAGAATAAGTTGGTGAGTTTTAAATATAAAATTGCACTGTAGTATTGCACAGGCCGGTAACTCATTTAACAGGAGGCTTTTCCGCTGATATATTGCTATCAAACAGGTATTGAGAATCTTAAAAAAGTGTGTTGTTAGCTCTGAGTTGATTTTTATTTTTGTTACTCGGTAGCGTCCTTGTGCCAAAAAGAGTAATTTTTTTTTATTTTTTATCGAAATTTGGAAGAGTTACAGCTGTTTTATGACAAGAATAAATTTAAAACTCCAATCTTATTAACTTAATCGCGCTACTCTGAATGAGACTTATTTATTATTCTATATTTTTATTAGTGAAAATAATAAAATAATCTGATTAGATATGACTACACTCACCCCAAATATTAGGTGAACGGTGGAGGGGGGTGATAGGGGGTAGGGGGTATAATACCCCCATATATAATAAAATCCTCATCACTCGGGTAATAGAGATGGGCGCTATAAAAAATAAATAATATAAGAATATACTACCTATTATTTTTTTATTTATATAATTATATATATATATTAATATATATTATTTGTTATTAATAATTAAATATTATTTATAATATAATATTAATATTTATATAAATATTTAACTATTTATTAATAATAAATATATTATTAATATATTAAATATATAATATTATATATAATTTATAATATTTATATATTATATATTATTTATATATCTATAAATATATATTATAAGAATAAAAAAAAACACACAGAAATAATACAGAAAATAACAAGAAAATAATAGCTTATTTATCGGCCCAAATAAAACTTTATCTTTAGAATATTTCATATTAAAATAAAGAATTTAAAATAAGTAATTATAAAAGAAATGAATACCAGGTACCTCCAATTAAAAAAAAAAAATATAAATAATAAAAAAAAAAAAAAATAGAATATAAATTCATGAAACTTATTTTAAAAATCTTATGAGATAAAAAAATGAAATAAACATTTTCCAATTTCACAATATGAACAAAAAACATTAAAACACAAAAAAGGAATTATATAACATTAGAAAACTTCAAGTTAAGTAACAAATATAATTAACCGAAAACCGCCTCCAATATAATGTGAACAACAAAATGTCGAGTGAATCCAACATTGAAAACATTATTAAACGGCGAAGTCACTAGAAAAGCATGAAGAAGATCATAGGCTATAACTGGACTTCAAGAATAAACCTCACACCTAAAAACCCTGAAAGAAAAATTAACATAGTGAATAAAAAATAGAATAGGGTTGGAATAACCAAGGAGACATATTATAATATTAATATATAGCATTCAATTGATTTATTCTAATGATATTCTTTTTAATGAGCGTGTTTTATTCCTAAAATCTAAGTATACCTTTATATAAGTTTAAATTTAATATTAACCGGTTTTATAAGTTTTTAATTACCCTACCCTCACCATAAAACCTAAAAAGCTGAAAAATAATTTATAATGAATAAATGAAGGGGGGGGGGGAAGGAGACGATATATTATATAGCATTCAATTATATTCAATGATATTCGTTATGAGGTGGTTTCCTAATCTAGGTATCTTAAATAAAATATTACTAGTTAAGTTGTCCAGCTCACAAATATTAAGCTCACAATATTAATATTGGAGCTCACTGCTCCAGATAACAAATATTAAAATTCTCAACATTGTTTATAACAAATGACTCAGCCAATTTTCTGTTATAAGTGTAATTCTCAGTACCCAAAAAATTAGCACTAAGAATAATAACACTGTGGTCAAAAGTAATTTGATGCTTAAATAAGGTGCTTTAACTGCTCCGCATTCTGAGACTGTAAGAATGTTACGAATGTTATAATTAACAGTTTCACCAATGTACACACTATCACAATTATTGCAGGGTATCGAGTAAATCACGGGAGACTCTTGTTCAATCACCAAAGAAGTTTCTAAAGAATTACTGCGTTACAAAATTGCTTTCAGGAAAAACGACTTTGTTATGGGATCCAACTTCACAAGGCAATTTCGACATGTTGCAAATGTCAAATTCTTTTTTTTTCATTATCAAATTTGTTAAAGGACCTTGTTGAGGTTGCCAGTTGCTTGATCGACAAATAATTGTTTGTAACCCGGGTTTAGAAATATATTAGTCAGGTAATATATTTCAGAATCCAAATAAAGGTGGAAGCAAATTCTATAGGCATGTCGGTAAAGACCAGGGAAAACAGACCTTTTTGTTCTGTTATTTATGAATCTGTGTGAGTGAGTTTGTGATGTACCTTGAAGAACATATGATTACCAACCCTCCTTACCAAAACATCAAAAAAAAGAGGAAACTTACTGGCTTTCTCCAGTTTATAAGCAAATTTATTGGAGAGGAAGGCATTATTATTAAGCGTGGACAAAATATCATCAATACAAATATTATTATTGATAAGTGCCATTGTATCATCTACATATCAAAACCAATTAGCCCAAGGGGATAGAGCATTAGGCAGGCTATTTATTTAAAAAAAATCCATAAAAGATTAGGCAAAACAGGACAGTCCATAGGTAGACCAGAACACTGATGATATAAGATATTATTAAATGAAAATTAGATACTACTGCAGCAAAGTCTAAGTAATGAAAGTAAAGTATTTATTCCAACAGGAAGATCAGATAAAAAAAAAAACACTTATAAAGTTCAAAGTGGGATCTATGGACACATTTGTAAAAAGTGAATCAAGGTCAAAGCTGAAAATGATTTTATTATTTATGCTGCTGTTTTTCTACTTTAAAAATAAAATCCTCCAAATTCTTAATATGAGAATTTTAAAACAACCCACAAATTTTGACAAAAAAGAAGCCAACCATTTGGAAAGACCTGATGCCACACAATTATTATTGGCAATTATAGTTCTCATGGGAAGATCAGGCTTTTGAATTTTAAGGAGATCATACATATATGATAGATTGGGCAAATAAAAAATCATTTTACTAAGTAACTTATGGTATTCTTTCAGATGAGTTTTCAAGTTTTCATTTTAATCTTGCTGATGAGATTTTAAAGGACTCTCAGTTAATTATAATATATATATATATATATATATATATATTATAATATTTATATAAAATTTTATATATATAATATATATATATATATATATATATATATATATATATATATATATATATATATATATATATATATATATATATATATATATATATATATATATATATATATATTATTATATATATATATATATATATTATATTATCCAGAGAAGGACTTCCATTTTTCAATGTATTTACTCTTATCTATAATAATATTACTATTGCCTTTATCAGATTTCAGTATTAAAATGCTTTCATCATCTTTTATTTTTTTCAGGGAATCAATTAAGAGAGAGAGAGAGAAAGTTATTACCCTTATTTATATTTTCAAGAATACAATGCATCATGAATCCTTTAAACAGAGAAAAGTTCATATTCTTTATACATACAATTCAAAATGCAAAGTACATAAAAAAGTAAAACCGCCACCAAATATCTTAAATCAGAGTTAACGGGAGACAGAAAGGCTAAAGGCGACGCAAGAAAATCCTAAAACTCTGAAAATAAAATTGACATATCCATAACAAAAAGAGGGTGGAAAGAAGACGATATAATATATAATATTCACTTCAAGGAGACCTGATATTCTGTATGAGGATTCGGAATCTAGGTATCATAAATAAATTATTATTAGTTAAGTTGTCCAGCTCAGCTGACGATTTGCAAATATTAATATTCTAAGTCTTGTTTATAATAAATGACTCAGCTAATTTTCTGTTAAAGGTGCAATTCCCATTACCCAAAGACCTAGCACCAGGAATATTAACACTGTGGTCAAGGCACTTTTGACCGTTTTCGTTTTTGTCATTTGTGTTTACGTAAGGTAGGAAATGCTTGAGCAGTTTTAGCAAAAATTTCGTGCAAATTCGACCACGACGGCTTGCGAGGTTTATTTTTGTTTGCAAACAATTGAAATCCTCTGTTGTGTTAAAGCCCGGTGATTTGGAATAAACCGAAATAAGATAATTTACCAAATGATTATTTATATTATAAACAATTGATCAACTACTGCATTGTGATGGAGTTCATCGATTTGGAAGAAATTAGATTTAAAGGTGATTTTATTGAAACATCATCAATTCAAACTGGCCTACTACGTAGTGAAAACATTATCATTTGATTTCTTTACAAATTTTACAAACAAGAAAAAGATGAATACCACACAATTATTTTGCACAATTTTATTATTTTTAAAGTCATTACTAAACCTTCCTTATCCATTGAAAAAAAAACAAGAATAAATTCCTGCCTGCTTACTGCCACCAATTGTTTTGTTTACATTTTTTAAGCACGTCCTAAATTCAGTAAGCACGGAAAATAGCAACCTTACAGAATTGAGAAAATTCCTTACGTTTGGTAAGCATTGTTTAAGATTTTGTGCTAAAAATAACAAAGCGAAGGCAAACTCAAGAATTTCTTACCGTATGTAAGCACAAATGACAAAAACGAAAACGCCTTTCATTGCATTTTATTTCATATTAAGACTACTTCCCTAATCTATTTATTTCCCAACTCAATGTTATATCTATTGCTTTTATTTCGGCTTCCATATCATGGTTCGTCAGATTCAATGCGGAAAACCAAACTGTAATAATAATAGTACAGTTTTCGGAGCTGAAAAGAGAGAGAGAGAGAGAGAGAGAGAGAGAGAGAGAGAGAGAGAGAAGAGAGAGAGAGAGAGAGAGAGAGAGAGAGAGAGAGAGAGAGAGAGAGAGAGAGAGAGAGAGAGAGATGCTTTACACGGAATACGGGAGTATTTGTCATGGAGCTTAATTTTAGGTGAATATTGGATTTCTTTATTCAATATTGAAATAAAATTTCTGAAGATCAGAAAAGCTTGATCTTATTTATGTGAAATGCATTTAAAATATTTTGAAAATCCTCCAAAAAATCCCATTTAAAATATTCTAAAAGAAATAAAAGTTAAGCCCACATGTGAACTGGCAAATACATTTATACCACATACCATATATATATATATTATATATATATATATATATATATATATTATATATATATATATAATATATATATATATATATATATATATATATATATATATATATATATATATATATATATATATTATATATATATTATATTTATATATTATATATATTTATATATATATATATATATATATTATTATATAATAATATATTATATAATATATATAGAATATATATATATATATATATATATATATTATATATATATAATTTATATATATTATATTATATATAATATATATATATATATTTTTAACTAATAAGTATGTGCAACCGGTAGTTACAGGATAGATCAATCTAATTTGTTTGGTGTAGACACATATAATATAAATATATATATATATATATAATATATATATATATATTTATATATATAAATATATATATATATATATATATATATTATATTATTATATATATATATACATATATATATTATATATATATATATATATATATATATATATATATATATATATATATATATATATTTATAAGATATATATATATATATATATAATAATATTATATATATATATATATATATATATATATTATTATATATAATTCTTTGTGTTATAAAAACCATAAAATTTTTTGAAATCTTCCAAAGAGTCTTGTTCAGCGTTTCGCAAATTCAACTTTTAAAAATTTTGCAAAGAAATTTTTTTTTTTCTGATTCTTTTTCTTTTTTTTCTTCTTTGAGTTTAAAGTTTACCAATTATCTTCGTTATTTCCGGTATAAATTTTTTTATTTTCATTTTTAATATGACTTTACAGTCTACTTTTCCTTCTTTTAGAGATCTTTTTTTCCATCCCGATGTCAATTTTCCTTTTGTTTTATAATTATGTTTTTCTGACATTAATATTTAATTTTCGAGTTTAATGGGTTATTATTTTTCTGTTTTTATTATTAGAGCGGAGCGTGGCGAGAAAGGCTTTTTCAAAATTTGCAAGTAGTGGTAGTAGTATATATATATATATATATATATATATATATAATATATAAGATATATATATAATTATATATATATTATATATTATATAATATATATATATATATGATATATATATATATATAGATAGGATATATTATATTATATATATATATATATATTATAATATATATATAATATAATATATATATAAATAATGCATTTGCAATTTGTACAGATATTTGCAGTGAATTGACCAAGGTTAGTAGTAGGAGGTCTTTTTTGGACCTAAATTTTTTTACCTGCGCCTGACCTTTTTTTGACCGCGACCTTTTTGGGCCTTGACCTTTTTGGGCCTTGACCTTTTTGGGCCTTGACCTTTTTGGGCCTTGACCTTTTTGGCCTTACCTTTTTGGCGCCCTTTCGAAGAAAGGGCGCGCCAAACGGTTGCGTAAGCAACCGTTGTCGTAGTGCCCCCTAGTTTTTGGCCCCCTTTACGGCCTTGCCCCATTTTTTGAGAACCCTAATTTTTTGAGAACCCAAATTTTTTGAGAACCCTAATTTTTTGAGAACCCTAATTTTTTGAGAACCCTAATTTTTTGAGAACCCTAATTTTTTTGACAACCCTAATTTTTTGGCAACCCTATTTTTTTGGCAACCCTAATTTTTTCGGCAACCATAATTTTTGCAACCCTTCGAAGAAGGGTTGCGCCAAACGGTTGCGTCAGCAACCGTTGTACGTATCCCCCCCCTAATTTTTTCGACCAACCCTTTGGTCTTCCATGGGTCAATTTTGGCCCCACCCTAATTTTTGGCCACCCTTTAGGGGCTTAGCCCTATTTTTTGATATTTCGGTCGCACCTACACACGCGCGCGCGCACACACACACACACACACACACACACACACAGATTTACTTACACCTAGCCTACACCCAGCCTCCATATAGCCTACACCCAGCCTCCACATAGCCTACACCCAGCCTTACACCTAGCCTCACCTAGCCTGCACCCACACCTAGCCTCCACCCATCCTTCACCTAGCCTACACCTACACCTAGATTCCACTCAGCCTTCACCTAGCCTACACCTACACCTAGCCTCCACCCAGCCTTCACCTAGCCTACACCTACACCTAGCCTCCACCCAGCCTTCACCTAGCGTACACCTACACCTAGCCTACACCTGCCCCTACAGCTTTGATGCCTCACCTTTGTTGATGGCTCAACTTTGATGGCTCAACTTTGATGGCTCAACTTTTATGGCTCAACTTTGAATGGCGTCAGCATTATTGCTCCTATATTTGATGATTTCAACTTTGAGACTCAGATTGTATGATGGTTCAACTTTGATGGTTCCCAATCACCGTAAGGAGTATCTAGGGATGTTCTATTAGTATTCTATGAGTATTCTATGAGTGCCAGGTGAGTGCCAAGTGAGTGCCAATGAGTGCCAATGAGTGCCAAGTGAGTGCCAATGAGTGCCAAGTGAGTGCCACATAGTGCCAAGTGAGTGCCACATAGTGCCAACTGAGTGCCACTTTTTTCAAGCCTTTTCTAGCCTCCCCTGAGCCTAGAATAGCCCTAATATGGGTGTCTACCCCTAGGTTATAAGGTATGAGGAATCGATTGGTGTATATTACAAGTTGCTAGGATGCTTCCTACTATGAGTTCAGAGTCTTTTTCTCTGTCTTTTATATGTGTTTATATATATATATTATATATATTATATATATATATATATATATATATATATATATATATATATATATATATATATATATATATATATATATATATATTACTTGCACACGCACCTACACACATACACTATGACACTTATACACACATTCACTATGACACTTATACACACTATGACACTTATAAGCACTTACACTCTCCATAGACACTTACATTAAACCATATACACTTACATTCACACCCGCACACAGATACACTTACACTTACACTCACACACTCAATATTTTGATGCCTCAACTTTGATGCCTCAACTTTGATGCCTCAGCATTAATGCCTCAGCATGATGCCTCAACTTGTGAAGGGTTCATTCTTTGATGATTCATCTATTGAATGCCGTTCTCTATGATACCATCTTATATTTGATGATTATCTTTGATACATTTTCTAACCTTTTCTAGACTTTTCTACCCCACATCATAGAACAGAGCTAATATTGATGTCTTCCCCTAGGTCATAATTGGAACACCAAGGCGCAGCATGCGCCCTCCGCGCAAAAACAGTCAACCCCGCACCCGCAGGTGCGCACCGCCGCGTCCCCGCCCGCCGCGTCCCCGCCCGCCGCGTCCCCGCCCGCCGCGTCCCCGCCCGCCGCGTGCGCCCGCAGGCGCAATATTTCCGCGTTCCCGCCCGCCGCGTGCGCCCGCAGGCGCAATATTCCTGCGGGAATGAAAAATATATATAATATGAGTCATTCATTTTTATTTCATACTTAAACATTTCAAAGAATTTCTTTTCAAATATACTATGAGTCATTCATTTTTATTTCATACTTAAACATTTTTATTAAAAACATTTTCGCGAACCTAAAACTGTAACTCATTACAGACATCTTTTATATTTTTACTTAATACTTTTTAATTTATAAATTTTTAAAAATTGTATGTAAGAAGAAAAAGCCAAAGTGCCTGATATATAATCATTTTATTTTACTACAATTGTACGAACTTTTATTAAAAACATATACTTTACATACCTTAAAGCAGTAAATCAGTAAATCAATAGAGGTGTTATTACCTAACACCTAAGGGATTAGTATGCTTTTGTTTTACTGTTTTACTGCTTTAACTCATGTTTTACTGCTTTAACTCACTGCTTTACTGCTTTAACTATCTGCTTTACTGCTTTAACTCTCTGCTTTACTGCTTTAACTCATATATTTATTAACATTACATACCTTAAAGCAGTAAATCAGTAAATCAATAGAGGTGTTACCTAGCAACAAAGGGATTAGTATGCTTTTGTTTTACTGCTTTACTGCTTTAACTTTCTGCTTTACTTGCTTTAACTCTTCTGCTTACTGCTTAACTCAACATATTTATAACATTAATACCTAGCCAGTAAATCAGTATCAATAGAGGTGTTACATAGCAACAAGGGTTAGTATGCTTTTGTTTCTGTTTTACTGTTTTAACTCATGTTTTACTGCTTTAACTTTCCGCTTATTAACATTACATACCTTAAAACGCAGTAAAATCAGTAAATCAATAGAGGTTTTAATAGCAACAAGGGATTAGTATGCTTTTGTTTACTGTTTTACTGCTTTAACTTCCTGCTTTAGCATTTTGCTGCTACAACTAATGCAACACTGCTTTAACTCTCGTGTTTTTACTGCTTTAACTCATGTTTTACTGCTTTAACTCATATGTTTTTACTGTTTTAACTCGTATATTTATTAACATTATTGTTCTTTATATTTTTATTTTGTTTTATACTTTTTATTTTATTCTTTTTTATTTTATTTTTAATTCTTTTTTATCTTTTTATTTTATTTTTATTATTTTACTTTTAGTATTTTATTTGTACTATTTTTTTTTATTATTTATTATATTTATGTTATGTACTTCATGCCTATTGTTATTATCATTTAAACACACACACACACACCACACACACACACACACACACACACTTACACTTATACACACATTCACTATGCACTACCAACTTATACACACATTCACTTTGACACTTATACACACATTCACTATGACACTGTACATTTACCCATAGGGGACACTTAACATTTACACTATACACACGCAGGACACACTTACACTGATCACACATTCACTATTGACACTTACATTTACCCATAGACACTTACATTTAAACTTTTACACACACACACACACACAGATTTACTTTCACTCACACACAGATTTACTTACACACGCAGATTTACTT
This sequence comes from Trachelipus rathkii, assembly GCA_015478945.1. NCBI lineage: Eukaryota > Metazoa > Arthropoda > Malacostraca > Isopoda > Trachelipodidae > Trachelipus > Trachelipus rathkii. The sequence goes on from JABUQX010014184.1 coordinate 42,225, forward strand.
ACACTCACCACAGATTTACTTACACTTCACACACAGATTTACTTACATTCACACAGATTTACTTACACTCACAACCAGATTTACGTGACACACACGATTTTACTACACACAGATTACTACACACACAAGATTTACTTACACTCACACCCAGATTAACGTAACTCAACACACACACACACACACACACACACCACACACATGCACACATCACTACACATATAACGTATAATTTATTGAAACATTTTTATGTTTTAATTAAATACGCGTACATTTATATTACTCATTCAATATAACTAAAATTATTTCAAAGTTTCTTAAAACTTCTATAATAAATCAATCATTATCTTTGAACAAAGAATTTATTATTAACTGTTAATACTTTTTGGTTTATAAATTTTATAACTATTAAGTTTTAAAATATTTTTACTAAAATTTCATGAAATTTTATTAAAAACATATTATGTTACGTACCTAAAGCAATAAATCAGTAATCAGTAAGGGTCAGCCCTAGCACCCTCTACACAAGCTTATTGCCACGTTTTGTTTTAGTTGCTTACTGCTTACATCATCTTTAGCCATGAATAAGTATAAAAATAACAAAATAAGTTCTTCTCTGCTAACATAACATGTATTTTATTAAAATCTTTCTAAGTTCTTATTTAAAAATAACAATTATTCACTTACATTTATAATTATTCGCTCGATGTTAACTTAAAAAATATTTCAAAGTTTTTGAAATAATTCGGATTTTTCTTATGATATTATTATTATCTATGTACATTGACCGATCCATCACGAGAAAACACAACAACCCGCACTCCTTACAGATTACGAAACTGACCTCTCTCTGTAAAATTGTGTTGAAATAAACTACTTTAGGCCAAATTTTGGATTAATCCTTTTTGTTATCCCGGGCCGATTTAGGCCTAATTCCAGTTCAAAATATATTTCAAGCTGACCTTTTTCTGTAAAATGTGGTTGCAATAACTACGTTAGGCCTAAATTTTGGCCTAAATTAGGATAAGCCTTTTTGTATCCCAGGCCGATTTAAGCCTAATACCAGGTCAAAAGGTGAATACCGTTGGTCTGACACTTCCAGACACCATGTTATATTATTTTATAAATATATTTCAAACTGAAACATGGTGGATCGGTAAGATCCAGGTAAGAAGGAAATTTTTACCTTTCTTGTGAGTGGACGGAGTAATCCTTATCTCTATATGACCTCGTATGTGATTGGTTGAGAATTATATATCGCTTTTTGGTTTTAAGGTATGAAAAAAACATGTTTTTTTCATATCCTGAGCCTTACCTCTGATTGGATGAAAATTATATTGAGCGGAGGATGTTAGGACCAAACTCATTTTTAAATCATACTCGTTTTGGCTGTTAAGCTGTGCGCAAGTTCTCTGTTTTGTAATAAAAAAGTGTTCTATTTTCACTAAGTGTATATCATGATTCACCTTAACAGGTATACCTCAATACAAGACATTGTCCAGTGGGAAATCAAGATCCCAGGAAGTAGGTTTCATTCTATATAAAAGGAAAACCCGATGGATTTGAATTTTTTAAGTGTGCTACCCCAATCACCATGTTATAATACAAAGCGTATTTTCGGGGTCCAGATTGAATTTATCTTTGCTATATGTAATCACACTGAAGGAGTGGCTTACAGAATTACTTTAAAACCAAGCGTCAGCTTTAACTGGACCGAACAGTTATAGCCCCTGTGTGAAAGTAAACCAGCATAAAGCAAACTTACTCTATCATTTTATAAACATCAAAACCTAATCAGTTTGGAAGTTAGATTATGGGAGAGAAATAATGAAACAGCAGTATTTGAACCTACATCATTTGGATTCTACATTTCAGACCTAATGCAGCTGAAATATATGTTAGAGGTACGTAGGCGAATATTAATGCAGATGAAGAAGACATATGTGTTATCTAATTACGTAACCGTAATTCATTACATGTTATACCAAGAATACTGCGCATTTAAGAAAACCCTGATCGATGATCCTACGCCCATCATCGATCGCTTCCTAAGTTCTATAGACGTACAGAAATTCATTTATCTACTTAGAAAACAATGGCAAGAAAGTATTTATGCATGTGATCCAGAATGTAAATATACTATGATATCTGAGGCGGGAACTTTTTACATATGTGTTAAACTGAAGTATTACTGAGGAACGAACTATATCATCGATAATGATATAAATGATTGGCATATTTGCAAAGATTTAGGAATTTTATATAAAATAGTCATAAAACATGGCAGTGTAAATGTATGTGGGAAGTGTTATATTTAATTAACCTTATATATAAACCCATTCTGATTAAATATATTTAACACTCTTGTATATATATATATATTTTAATAATATATAATATATATAATATATATATATATATATATTATATATATATATATATATAGATATATATATATTATATATATATATAATATATATATATATATATATTATATATATATATATATATATATAAATCATTGTAAGTTAATGATTATTAAATTTCTAATTATATAGTAAAGTTTTATTATCCTTATTTTTACCTTTTTCTTATAAATATTTACATGTATGTTAAGAGTTTAAATAACGAAACTCGGGCTCAGGATAATGAAAAAACCATGTTTTTATACCTTAAAAACCCCAAAAAGCGGATAAATAATCTCGACCAATCACATTAACGAGGTCAATATAGAGATAAGGATTACTCGCGTCCACTCACAAGAAAGGTAAAAATTTCCTTCTTTTACCTGCTTAAAAGATCTTACCGATCCAGTGATGTTTCAGTTTGAAAATATATTTATGAAATAAGTATAACATTGATCTCGATTCTGTCTATACCTGGAATTACCTGTTGAACCTGGTATTAGGCTTAAATCGGCCTGGGGATTCAAAAAGGCTTATCCTAAATTTATGCCTAAATTTAGGCCTAACGTTAGTTATTGCACCACATTTTACAGAAAAAAGGTCAGTTTGAAATATTTGAACTGGAATTAGGCCTAAATCGCCCGGGATACAAAAAGGATTATCCAAAATTTAGGCCTTAAAGTAGGTATTTCAACACATTTTACAGAGAGAGGTCAGTTTTCGTATCTGTAAGGAGTGCGGTTGTTGTGTTTTCTCGTGAGATTGTCAATGTACAGAGATAATAATTAATAATAAATGAATAAAGAAAAATCCGAATTATTTAAAAAAACTTTGAAATATTTTTAAGTAACATCGAGCGAATAATATAAATGTAAGTTAATAAATTGTTATTTTTAAATAAGAACTTAGAAAGGTTTTAATAAATAACATTTATCTTAGCAGAGAAGAACTTATTTGTTATTTATATTATTACAATGGCTAACAGATGCATGAAAGCAGTAAGTCATATTAAAACAAAACTGTGGCATAGCTTGGTTAGAGGGCTGCTAGGGGGCTTGCCCTGTACTGATTTACTGATTTATTGCTTTTAAGGTACGTAAAAATATATGTTTTTTAATAAAATTTCTGAATTTTTAGTAAAAGTTATTTTAAAACTTGATAGTTATAAAATTATAAACAAAAGTATTAACAGTTAATAATAAATTCTTTGTTCAAAGATAATGATTGATTTATTATAGAAGTTTTAAGAAACTTTGAAATAATTTTAGTTATAATTGAATGAGTAATATAAATGTACGTATTTAATTAAAAACATAAAAAATGTTTCAATAAATTATACGTTATATGTGTAAGTGAGTGTGCATGTGTGTGGGTGTGTGTGTGTGTGTGAGTGTAAGTAAATCTGTGTTGAGTGTAAGTAAATCTTGTGTTGTGGTGGTAAGTAAATCTGTGTTGTAAGTAAATCTGTGTGTGTAAGTAAATCTGTGTGTGAGTGTAAGTAAATCTGTGTGAGTGTAAGTAAATCTGTGTGTGAGTGTAAGTAAATCTGTGTGAGTGTAAGTAAATCTGCGTGTGTAAGTAAATCTGTGTGTGAGTGTAAGTAAATCTGTGTGTGTGTGTGTGTGTGTGTGTGTGTGTGTGTAAGTGTAAATGTAAGTGTCTATGGGGGTAAATGTAAGTGTCATAGTGAATGTGTTGTATAAGTGTAAGTGTGTCTGCGTGTTTTAAGTGTAAATGTAAGTGTCTATGGGTAAATGTAAGTGTCATAGTGAATGTGTGTATAAGTGTCATAGTGAATGTGTGTATAAGTGTAAGTGTCATAGTGAATGTGTGTATAAGTGTAAGTGTGTGTGTGTGTGTGTGTGTGTGTGTGTGTGTTATGATATAACAATAGGCATGAAGTAAATAGCACTAAGTATAATAATAATAAAAATAAAATAATAATAATAAAATAATAAAAGTAAAATAATAAAAATAAAATAAAAAGAATAAAAAGAATAAAAATAAAATAAAAAGAATAAAAATAAAAAGTATTAAAACAAAATAAAAAATATAAAAGAAAACATAATGTTAATAAATATACGAGTTAAAACAGTAAAACATATGAGTTAAAGCAGTAAAACATGAGTTAAAGCAGTAAAACATATGAGTTAAAGCAGTAAAACATGAGCTAAAGCAGTAAAACATGAGTTAAAGCAGTAAAACAGTAAAACAAAAGCATACTAACCCCCTTGTTGCTATGTAACACCTCTATTGATTTACTGATTTACTGCTTTAAGGTATGTAATGTTAATAAATATGTGAGTTAAAGCAGTAAAACATGAGTTAAAACAGTAAAACAGTAAAACAAAAGCATACTAACCCCCTTGTTGCTATGTAACACCTCTATTGATTTACTGATTTACTGATTACAACCTTAAAGCAGTAAAGCAGAGAGTTAAAGCAGTAAAGCAGAGAGTTAAAGCAGTAAAGCAGAGAGTTAAAGCAGTAAAGCAGTAAAACAAAAGCATACTAATCCCTTAGGTGTTAGGTAACACCTCTATTGATTTACTGATTTACTGCTTTAAGGTAATGTATGTTTATAATGAAAGTAAAGCAGTAAAGCCAGCAGAGATTTAAACAGTAAAAGAGATAGTAAAGCAGTAAAGCATGAGTTAAAGCAGTAAAACATGAGTTAAAGCAGTAAAACAGTAAAACAAAAGCATACTAATCCCTTAGGTGTTAGGTAATAACACCTCTATTGATTTACTGATTTACTGCTTTAAGGTATGTAAAGTATATGTTTTTAATAAAATTCATACAATTGAGAAAATAAAATGATTATATAGTCAGCACTTTTGGCTTTTCTTCTTACATACAATTTTAAAAATTATAAATTAAAAAGTATTAAGTAAAAAATATAAAAGATGTCTGTAATGAGTTACAGTTTTAGGTTCGCGAAAATGTTTTTAATAAAAATGTTTAAGTATGAAATAAAAATGAATGACTCATAGTATATTTGAAAAGAAATTCTTTGAAATGTTTAAGTATGAAATAAAAATGAATGACTCAATTATATATATTTTTCATTCCCGCAGGAATATTGCTCCTGCGGGGCGCACGCGGCGGGGCGGGAACGCGGAAATATTGCGCCTGCGGGCGCACGCGGCGGGCGGGGACGCGGCGGGACGCACCTGCGGGTGCGGGGTTGCCATCCTTTGCGGGGAGGGCGCATGCTGCGCCGTGATGGGCAGCTTATGACCTAGGGGAAGACATCAATATTAGCTCTGTTCTATGATGTGGGTAGAAAAGGCTAGAAAAGTTTAGAAAATGTATCAAAGATGAATCATCAATATAGATGGTATCAAAGATGACGGCATCAAAGATGAGTCATCAAAGATGAACCTTCAAAGTTGAGGCATCAATTGCTGAGGCATTAATGCTGAGCATCAAAGTTGAGGCATCAAAGTTGAGGCGTTAAAAATATTGAGTGTGTGAGTGTAAGTGTTAGGTATCTGTGTGCGGGTGTGAATGTAAGTGTATATGGTTTAATGGAGTGTCTATGGAGAGTGTAAGTGCTTATAAGTGTCATAGTGTGTATAAGTGTCATAGTGAATGTGTGTATAAGTGTCATAGTGTATGTGTGTAGGTGCGTGTGCAAGTAATATATATATATATATATATATATATATATATATATATATATATATATATATATATATATATATATATATATATATATATATATATATATATATATAATATAAATATATAAGAGATAAAAAAGACACAAACATATATAGATATATATAATATATATATATATATTATATATATATATATATATATAATAGTTATATGTGGTAGAAAAAGACTAACTCATAGTAGGAAGCATCCTAGCAACTTGTAATATACACCAATCGATTCCTCATACCTTATAACCTAGGGGTAGACACCCATATTAGGGCTATTCTAGGCTCAGGGGAGGCTAGAAAAGGCTTGAAAAAAGTGGCACTCACTTGGCACTATGTGGCACTCACTTGGCACTATTTGGCACTCACTTGGCACTCATTGGCACTCATTTTGGCACTCACTCTGGCACTCACCTGCCTCATTAGATACTCATAGATTATACTAAGTAGAACATCCCTACTACTACTCTTTACGGTGATTGGAACCATCAAAGTTGTTAAACCATCAATAAATCTGAGTCATCAAAGATTTGAAGTCGATCAATATAGGATGCCAACAGGATGACCATCAAAGTTTGAGCCATAAAAGTTGAGCCATCAAAGTTGTAGGGGCACGTGTAGTGTAGGCTAGGTAAAGGTGTACGCTAGGTGAAGTTGCTGGTGTGAGTCTAGGTGTATGCTGTTAGGTGCGTAGTGCTTAGGGTGAAAGCTGGGGAGGCTAGGTTTAGGTGTAGGTGAAGGTGTAGGGGGGGCCCTAAGGTGAAGGCTGGGTGGAGGCTAGGTGTAGGTGTAGGCTAGGTGAAGGCTGGGTGGAGGCTAGGTGTAGGTGTAGGCTAGGTGAAGGATGGGTGGAGGCTAGGTGTGGGTGTAGGCTAGGTGAAGGCTAGGTGTAGGCTGGGTGTAGGCTATGTGGAGGCTGGGTGTATGTATGTAGGCTGGGTGTAGGCTAGGTGTAAGTGAAATCTGTGTGTGTGTGTGTGGTGTAGTGTGTGTGTGTGTTGTGTTGTGTGTGCGCGCGCGACGTGTGGTAGGTGCGACCGAAATATCAAAAAAATAGGGCTAAGCCCCTAAAGGGTGGCAAAAATTAGGGTGGGCCAAAATTGACCCATGGAAGACCAAAGGGTTGGTCGAAAAAATTAGGGTGGGACACGTACAACGGTTGCTTACGCAACCGTTTGGCGCAACCCTTCTTCGAAGGGTTGCAAAAATTAGGGTTGCCGAAAAAATTAGGGTTGCCAAAAAAATAGGGTTGCCAAAAAATTAGGGTTGCCAAAAAAATTAGGGTTCTCAAAAAATTAGGGTTCTCAAAAAATTAGGGTTCTCAAAAAATTAGGGTTCTCAAAAAATTTGGGTTCTCAAAAAATTTGGGTTCTCAAAAAATGGGGCTAAGGCCGTAAAGGGGGGCCAAAATAGGGGGGCACTACGTACAACGGTTGCTTACGCAACCGTTTGGCGCGCCCTTTCTTCGAAAGGGCGCAAAAAAGGTAAGGCCAAAAAGGTCAAGGCCCAAAAAGGTCAAGGCCCAAAAAGGTCGCGGTCAAAAAAAGGTCAGGCGCAGGTAAAAAAATTTAGGTCCAAAAAAGACCTCCTACTACTAAGGTTGAATCTATATTTATATTGTTGCAAATTTGGGTGGTGGCAGCATCTTAGTTTGGCTAATGATGACTGAATGGTTCTTGGGAAAGAGTTAAATTCAGATGCTATTTCTGATGGATGTTCATTTAGTATATTGTCTGGAGATCTGTTTTTTTAAATAGTTTTCGGTTAGGAGTGTGTAGATATGTTTGGTGTATGAGATGTTTGGTGGTGGTGAGATATTATTCAGAATTTATTTGTAGAATGATGTTGGAGAGAATGGAGGTTATTTAAGCCTGTGATAGATAGGGTTAGAGACGGGTGGTATTGATGTCCCTGTTATGAAATAGGTTATCACTAGGTTGAATAGGATTAGCTTTGTTGAATCTTCTATTTCTAGATTACTGTTGTTCCTCTTTTTACTATTGATTGCATAGTTCTCTCAGTAGTTCTATGTAATGAAAACTACTTAATTCACGCATTCGAAGGTTTACTTTCTGCTGAAGTAATGTGTAGGTAGCTAGCACTTAGAATTCCGCAAAGGATACCAAAGCATTGCAATTGTCGTAGGGAAATTATGTTACTAGGTCAGTCTTATAAGTATTACTTGTATTTCTTTTCATTTGCAGTTATTGTTTTCTCCTTTTGTTTAGCTATAATTCAGACCTTCACTATTTTACAGGTATATATAAAACATAATTGTCCTACGCTGTCTATAGGTTACTTTTTTCCTGATAGAACCAGGAGGTTTATTAAGCAACTAAATATGCAAAGGACAGATGCCATGTGATCTCCGTAGGGAAATACGTTACAAACATCTGAAAGATTACTTGTTAATCGTTTCTATTATTCAGTATTGTTTTCCTTTTACTATTAGTTCATGCGTCCTCACACCTCCATTTTCAGGTTTAATGAAATTAATACATATATTCACAGTTATTCGTAAGGTTATCCTTTTCCTGAGGAAGGATTGTAGTGTAGTCTATGGACGAATCTGCATAAAGAAGCCAAGTCATTGAGTCCGTAGGGAAATCAGTTACACCACAATTGAACAGATTACTGTTAATTCATTCATTTGTTCGTTTCTTTTTTAACTAATTTCAGCAAGCTCTCACTAATATTCATGTATAAACATATAATTCACGCATACTAAAGTTTACTTGTTTCCTGAAGATATGAGGTATTAAGGCACTTAAAGATACCGTCAAAGGAACCAAAGCATTGATGTCCGTAAGGGAAACAGTCCACGAACAGTTGATAAGAATTACTGGTTAACTCTTTCATTATCAGTTATGTTTTCGTCTTTACTATATTCAGGACCTCAACAGTTTAAAAAAAATAAAAACACTATATTCATACTCATGCATAAGGTTAGCTTTTCCTGAAGAAGGAGTCAATGTGCACTAAATCGCGCAAAGGGATACCGAAAGCATTTAATTTCCGTAGGCGAAATAGTTACTATCACATTTGAAAGATTACTGTTAATCTTTCCATTTCAGATATGTTTTTTCTCTTCTTTACTTATAGGCCTTCCTCACTAGTTTCAGGTAAAAAACAATAATTCAAACGCATCAATGTTACTTTTTCTGAAGAAGGTAGGTAGTGTAGCACTGAAACGCGTCAAACGACCTAAAGCATTGGATGTCCGAGTTTTGAGAATAGTTACATACAGTGAATATTGATTATCTTGTTAATCTTTCATGTTCAGTTATGTTTTCCCTTTTTACTTATAGTTCTAGGACCTCATTCATGTCAGGTACCATAAAACGATATATTCACGCATCTAAGGTTATTTTCCTGAAAGAATGGAGTTAATAGAGCACTAAACCGAACAGAACAGAAGCATTGATGTCCATAGGGAAATATTTCAACAGTATACAAGATAACTGTTGAATTCTTCCTTTAGATTATGTTTTCTTGCTTTACTATAGTTCAGTGTCCTCACTTTAGTCCTTGAGTTCAAAATTCAATAATTCACGCACTAAGGTTTAGCGTTTCCTGAAGAGGAAGGTAGGTAGCACTAAATCGCGAAAGGAGCACGCAAGCATCTGATGTCTTAGGAAATGAGTTAACACAGATTGAAAGATTACTGTTATGTCATCTTTATCATTTCAGTATGTTTATCCTCTTTTTTACTATATTCGGGACCTCACTATTTTCAGGTAATAAACAACAATTAATTCACTGCATATGTAAGGTTACTTTCCTGAAGAATGAGTAGGTGTCGGCACTAAAATTTCGCATAATGAACAAAGAGCATTGATGTCGTAGGATAATAGTTAACAGTTTGAAAGATTACTGGTTTAATGCTGTCATTTCAGTATGTTTTTTCTTCTTTTTACTATATTCAGGTCCTCACTAGTTTCAGGTAATAAAACAATAATGTCACGGCACAAATCTAAGTACTTTCCTGAAGAAGGTATTCCAGCAGCTAAACGCAAAGGAATCCAAACATTTGATGTCTCGTAGGGAAAATAGTTTTACAACTGTTGAATAGATGTTAACGTTTATTCTTTCATTTCAGTTTGTTGAATCTCTTTTAACTATATTCAGCACCTCACATAGTTTCAGGTAATAAAAACAATAATTCCCGCATCTAAGGTTACTTTTTCTGAAGAAGGAGGTAGGTAGCACTAAACCGCAAAGGAAGCAATGCCATGATGTCCGTAGGGAAATAGTTTCAACAGTTGAAAGATTACTGTTATTCTTTCATTTCAGATATGTTTTCTCTTGTTACTATATTCAGCACCTCACTAGTTTCAAGTAATAAAAACAATAATTCACGGATCTAAGATTACTTTTCCTGAAGAAGGAGGTAGGTAGCACTAATCCGCAAAGGAACCAAAAAACATTGATGTCCGTAGGGAAAAAGTTACAACAGTTGAAAGATTACTTTTAATCTTTCATTTCAGATATGTTTTTTCTTTTTACCTATATTCAGAACCTCACTAGTTTCAGGTACATAATAAACAATAAGTTTACGCATCTAGAGGGTTACTTTCCTGAAAGCACCAGGATGTAATTAAGCACTAAACCGCAAAGGAACCAAAGCATGGATGTCCGTAGGGAATAGTTACAACAGTTAAAGATTACTGTTAATACTCTCATTCAGATATGTTTTCTCTTTTACTATATTCAGGACCTCACTAATTTCAGTATATAAAAACATAATTCACGCATCTAAGGTTACTTTCCTGAAGAAGGGTAGGTAGCCCTAAACCGCAAAGGAACCAAAGCGTTGATGTCCGTAGGAAATAGTTACAATCAGTTGAAAGATTAACTGGTTAATACCTTTCATTTCAGATGTTCTTCTCTTTTTAACATATTTTTCCCCCCCAAGGACCCATCACTAGTTTTCAGGTATAAAAACAATAATTCACTGCATCTAAGGTTATACGTTTTCTGAGAAGGAGGTAGTAGCACTAAAGAACCGCAAAAGAACCAAAGCAATGATGTCCGTCAGGGAAAGTTACAACGTTGAAGAGATTACTGTTAAGCTTTCATTTCAGATATGTTTTCTCTTCTTACTATATTCAGGACCTCACTAGTTTTAGGTAATTAAAAAAATAATTCACGCATCTAAGGTTACTTTTCCTGAAGGAGGTTATTAATCACTAAAACCGGCAAAAGGAACCAAAGCATTGATGTGCGTAGGGAAATAGTTACAACAGTTGAAAGATTACTGTTTTATATTCTTCATTTCAGATATGTGTTTCTCTTTTTATCAATATTCAGCAATCTCACTAGTTCAGGTATAAAAACATATAATTAACGCATCTAAGGTTCTTTCGCCTGATACTTGAGGTATTTAGCTCACTAGAGCCTGCAAAGAACCAAAGCAGTTGATGTCCGTAGGGAAATAGTTACATTAGTTGAAAGATTACTGTTATTCTTTCATTTCCGTTATGTTTTCTCTTTTTACCTATATTCAGGAACCTCACTATTTTGCGAGTGTATATAAACAATAATCACGCATCTAGGTTACTTTTCCTGAAGAAGGAGTAGGTACCACTAAACCGCAAAGGAACCAAAGTATTGATGTTCGTAGCGAAATAGTTACAACAGTTGAAAGATTTAATCTTTCATTTCAGATATTATGTTTTCTCTTTTTACTATATTCAGGAAATCACTAGTTTCAGGTATAAAACAATAATTCACGCATCTAAAGGTACTTTTCCTGAAGAAGGATGTATTATGGCACTAAATCCGCAAAGGACCAAAAGCATGATTTTCGTAGGAAATAGTTAGCAACATTAAAGATGTACTGTTAATCTTTCATTTCAAGATACTGTTTCTCTTACTATATTCAGTCCTCACTATGATTTCAGGTAAAAAATAAAACCCTATATCACGTATCTAAGGTTACTTTTTCCTGAAGAAGAGGTAGTAGCTCTAAACCGCAAAGACACCAAAAGCATTGATTCTCGTAGGGAAATAGTTACAGACAGTTGAAAAGATTACTTGTTAATTCTTTCATTTGTGTTTTCTCTTTTTACAATATTCAGCACCTCAATAGTTATTTGGTATATAAAAACAATAATTCACGCATCTAGGGTTATTTTTTCTGAAGAAGGAGGTAGTAGCACTAAATCGCAAAGAACCAAAGCATTGATGTCCTAGGGAAAATAGTTACAACAGTTGAAAGATTACGTTAATCTTTCATTTCAGATATGTCTTTCTCTTTTTTACTATAGTTGCAGGACCTCACTTAGTTTCAGGTAAATAAAACAATAATTTCACGCATCTAAGGTACTTTCCTGAAGAAGGAGTAGGTGCACTAAACCGTAAAGGAACCAAAGCATTTATGTCCGTAGGGAAATAGTGTTACAACAGTTGAAAGATTAATGTTATTCTTTCGTTTCAGTTATGTTTTCTCTTTTTATTAATTAAGGACCTTCCCTAGTTTGCAGGTAATAAAAACAATAATTATGATAATCATAAGGTATCTTTTCCTGAAGAAGGAGGAATTAAGCCTAAACCGCAAAGAACCAAAGCATTGATGCCGTAGGGAATATTACACACAGTTGAAAAGATTAGATTTATTGCTTTCATTTCAGTTTTTTTCTCTTTCTAGTATATTCATGACCTCACTAGTTTCAGGTAAAAAAAACAATAATTCACGCATCTAAGGTTACTTTTTCCTGAAGAAGGAGGTATTAAGCACTAAACCGCAAAGGAACCAAAGCATTGATGTCGTAGGGAAATAGTTACCACATTGAAAGATTCTGTTAAATCTTTCATTTCTAGATATGTTTCATCTTTTACTATATTCAGTCCTCACTAGTTTTCCAGAGTAATAAAAAACAATAATTCACGCAATTAAGGTTAAATTTCCTGAAGAAGGAGGTAGGCTAGCCACAAACCGCCAAGGAACCAAAGCTTGATGTCCATAGGGAAATAATTACATCAGTTGAAAGATTACTGTTATTTCTTCAGTTATGTTTTTCTCTTTTTTACTATGAAAAAGAGGCAATTTCTTTCCAAGTAATAAAAACTATGTTAATAAGAATTAAGGTTACTTTTCCTGAAGGAGGTATTAAGCACTAAACCGCAAAGGAACCAAAGCACTGAGGTCCGTAGGGAAATATTACAACAAATTTGAAGATTACGGTTAATCTTTCATTTCAGATATGTTCTCTTTTTACTATATTCAGGTCCCCTCCTAATTTTTAACGGTAAATAAAAAAATATAATGTCACAGCCATCTAAGGTTACTGTTTCCATGTAAGAAAGTAGGTAGTAGCACTAAAGGTCCGCAAGGAATTAAAAGCATTGAGTCGTAGGGAAATAAGTTACAACATTGAACAGATTACTGTTATTCTTCATTTGTTTTTATCTTTTACTAAAGTTTCATGCAACCTCACTAGTTTCAGGTAATAAAAACTTATACATCACGCATTCCTAATGGTTCACTTTTCCTGAAAAAAGGAGGTAGGTACACAAACCGCAAAGAAACCAATGCAATTGATGTCCGTAGGGAAATATTTATCAACAGTTGAATTAGATTAACTGCTTAATGCTACTCATTTCAGATATGTTGTTCCTTTACTATACTTTCAAGGGACCTCACTAGTTTCCGGTAATAAAAACAATAATTCACTGCATCTAAGGGTACTTTTCCTGAAGAAGGAGGTAAATAGCACTAAAACGCAAAGGAACCAAAACATTAATGTCCGTTGGGGAAGTAGTTACAACAGTTGAAAGATTACTGTTAATCTTCCATTTAATTTATTTCTTTCTCTTTTTAACTTATTTAGCACCTCACTAGTTTCAGGTAAGAAAAACACAGTAATTCACGCATCTAAGGTTACTTTTCTGAAGAAGGATGTATTAGGCACTAAACCGCAAAAGGAACCAAAGCATTGATTTCCGTAGGGAAATAGTTACAACAGTTAAAGATTACTGTTATTCTTTCATTTTCAGTTAGTTTTCTTTATTTTACTATATCAGGGACAAATCAACTAGTTTTCAGGTATAAACAATAATTCACTGCATTAGGTACTTTTTTCCTGAAGAAGGAGGTAGGTGGCACTAAACCCCAAAGGAACCAAAGCATTGATGGCCGTAGGGAAAATAGTTACAACAGTTGAAAGATTAATGTTTTTCTTTCATTCAGATATGTTTTCTTCTTTTACTATATTCAGGACTCACTAGTTTCAGGTAATAAAACAATAATTCACCATTAGAGGTTTAACTTTTCCTGAGAAGAGGAGATTCAAGCTCTAGACCGGCTGCAAAGACCAAAGGCATTGATGTTCCGTAGGGAAATAGTTACAAAAGTTGAAAGATTAATGTTATTCTTTCATTTCATTGTTTTCTCTTTCCTTGTTCTATCATAGCAACCTTCACTAGTTTTCAGGTAATAAAAACATAAATTCACGATCTAAGGTTTCCTGAAGAAGGAGGTAATTAAGCACTAAAACGCAAAGGAACACCAAAGCATTGATGTCCTAGGGAAATAGTTACAACAGTTGAAAGATTACTGTAATTCTTTCATTTTCTTTTCTCTTTTTACTATATTCAACACCTCACTAGTTTCAGGTAATAAAAAAATAATTCACGCCGCATCTAAGGTTACTTTCCTGAAGAAGGAGATAGGTAGCACTAAACCGCAATGGAACCAAAGCATTGATGTCCGTAGGGTGAAATAGTTAAAACAGTTGAAAGATTACTGTTATTCCTTTCATTTGCAGTTATGTTTTTTTCAATCTGTTTTATCTATATTCAGGGACCTCACTAGTGGTCAGGTATATAAACATTAATTCACTGCCGTCTTAAGGTTTACTTTCCTGGAAGAAGGAGTATTAAGCACTAAAGCCGCAAGGAATCCAAAGCAATTAATGTCCGTAGGGAAACCAATAGTTACAACAGTTGAAAGATTACTGTTAATCTTTCATTTCAGTATGTGTCATTTTATCTTTTAATCAGGAAATCACTAGTTTTCAGGTAATACAAACAATATTCACACATCTAAGTTACTTTCCATGAAAAGGAGGTATTAAGCCACTAAACCGAAAGGAACCGAAAGCATTTGATTCGGCGTAGGATAATAGTTACAAGACAGTTGAAAGATTACTGTAATTCTTTCATTTCAGTTATGTTTTCTCTTTACTATATGTCAGGAATCATTTTATTCGGTAATTAAAAAAATTAGACCAAGCCTAGTTACTTGTGCCTGATGACCAGCGTAGCGGGGTAGCTCGCTAAACCGCCAAGAACCAAAGCATTGATGTCCGTAAGGAAATAGTTACACAGTTGAAAGATTACTGTTATTCCTTTCATTTGTTGTTTCTCTTTTTACAATATATCAGCCCTCATAGTTCATAAATAAAACAATAATTCACCCATCTAAGGTTACTTTTCCTGAAGAAGAAGGTAGGTAGCACTAAATCGCAAAGAAACCAAAGAATTGATGTCCGTAGGGAAATAAATTTACAACAGTTGAAAGAGTACTGTGTGAATCTTTCATTTCAGATATAGTTTTCTCTTTTTACTATATTCAGACCTCAACTAGTTTCAGGTAATAAGAAACAATAGATTCACGCATGTCTAAGGTTTACTTTTGCTGAAGGAAGGAGGTAGGAGCAAAACCGTAAAGGACCTCAAAAGCATTAATGTCCCGTAGGGAAAATAGTTACAACAGTTGAAAGATTAATGTATTCGCTTTTCCGTTTCAGTTATGTTTCTTCTTTTGTATATAGTTCAGTGGACCTCCCTAGTTCACGGTAATAAAACAATAAATTAACGCATTCTAAGTTACTGTTCCTCCCTGAAGCAGGAGGAATGTTAATGCACTAGAAGCCGGCAAAGAACCATCAAAGCATTATGTCCGTAGGAAATAGAATTACAGACAGTGATAAGATTAATGTTATTCTTCATTCAGTTGTTTCCTCTCTTTACTATAAATTCAGCACCGTGTGTGGGGTTTTTGGTCACGTAAGTGCGGTATCAATGTGAATAAAGGTAACAGATTAATTTCACGTAGTTTCTAGTAGACTATTAGCTCTTTTCCTTAAGAAGCGAGGGTTATTAAGCTCACTAAACCGCAGCGGAACCAAGCATCTGATGCTTTGGCTCTGTCTATCGTTTTCATTGCAGACCCATTATAGATTAGCTGTTAATCTTCATTTCAGATGAGTTTCTCTTTTTACTATATTCAGGTCCTCGCACAGTTTCAGGTAACAAGACAATAATTCCACTTTGCAAATCTAAGGGTTACCTTTTCCCTGGAAGAAGAGAGGTAGGTAGGCACTTAAATCCGCTTTTGAGACTATATCAAGTGAGTCTCATAGGAAAATAGTTACAAGTTACAGGGTATAGATGACTAGTGAACAACATTTTATTGTTTTCCTTTTTTACTATATTCAGGACCTCAATAGTTTCAGGTAATAAAAACATTAATTTCACGCGTCATGTGTAAGGTTTGACTTTCCTCGAAGGGAGGTATTCAAGAGAGCACTTGAAACCGCAATAGGAAACCAAGAGCATTGATTCGTAAGGGAAATAGTTACATACAGTTGAAAGATTAATGTTTAATGCTTCTCATTTCAAGATATGTTTTTCCCTCTTTTTACTATACCTTCAGGTCCTCACTATTTTGGTAATAAAAAAAATAATCACACGTTCGCATTCTATAGGTTACTTTCCTGAAGGAGCGAT
>JABUQX010014185.1:0-5000 GCA_015478945.1 Trachelipus rathkii
TCTGTGGCTACTTCAATAACGTGAATCACTCATAGTCATTGCGGTGATCACACTACGAGCTTCTCAATATTGAAATATTATATCAGTTAACCGGTACTACTATAACATATTATATAGGAAACTACTAGTGAACAGCATATTATATGATTGCCTATAATATATTATATATATATATAGAGTTGTTGATCTATTATAACACATCAATACTTTAAATCACTTATGCTCTACTTGGAAGATTTCAATATATTAAAAACAGTCTATCGCTACTAACTTTATACTCACTCACAAGTACAGTACTTTACGGTGTATATTGCTTGGGAGTTATACCATATAGTACGAGCAGTAAGGATACCTTAGTAAATCATTATATTCAACTGTCATTATAATAAATATATACTTCAAAGGTTACATACATTTTGGACTGATATGAAGTATAATCATCCACGCAATTTATTACTTTTCAGCTTCTCTCCCTGCCTTCCTTGTACTCCGCTTTCTTATCGCATTATATAATATAATGTTACTCTTCTTGAGATAGAGTACCTATATTAATGAAGTTATACCGATATTATACATATTTCATTAGTCAATACTATCTATAAGTATATATAATCATAAACATGATCCAATAGGTACATACATTTCACGGTCTCAGTAGTACATAAATACTCATAATATAACTACTTCTGATATACATATAGATTACGTTATCTAAAGTATATATTCTAACTATATATAAGGTAGGAAAAGGTTAAAAGGAAGAAAAGTGGTTTTCGCGATAGGGCTAACCAACGATACTATGAGAAACGGCATCAGGCTACATATATATATGTGAAAAGGAAAAGGTTGGAGAAGGCAGCAGAGAGAAAATCTTTTTTATGTTCCGGAAAGTACTCAGATATCTAGCGTATATTGTATTAGAATATAGACAAAGTCACATATTTCTCTTGCTGAGTCGTATCATATGCTTGATAAAGGAAAAGACAAATAAAGAGAGAAAAAAACAATATCGTTCTCTCCTCTCCATCTCCTCTCTCTATATTATATAACTAAATAGTTTATATATACCTATCATATAATTATAATCAATGCTTATTATCCTGAATATATATATATCGATTATCACTATATACTATATATATATATATCTGATTATATAGCAGTAATACTTATTATGCCTGAGCTTACTTAATATAGTGATTTATATAATATGGCGTATAGGTATATATTGTGTTAACGTGATATCTAAACAGCGTATACCATTACGTATGATTATAATATAGATAGGTCACCATAACAAATATTTATTAGAGACATTAATGTTGCGCGATAGTTTCACCTAGAGTAATAACCTTGTAATACTTTTGTAAATACATCATTATACTATATAAGGTCTATTAAAAAATTTTATTTAAATAAGATAAAAATATAATTATGGTAATATTCAACAAAATGACATCCTGCAACACAAATAAAAATTCTCGAAAATACTTTAAGATGAGAATGTATTTAAGATTTAATTTTTAATAAACATATAGCATTAATCATAATCGAGATATTATATATATATTTAGGAATAATATTATACAGCACCTAGTATCCGAATTACTATATATATATATAATATATATTATATATATATTAAAATGTAAAAATATCACGGCCTTAAGAGTTAAAATTTAACTCAAGTATGAGCAAAGTGAGTCTTTTATTAACTTCAGTGTCTCAATTCTGCTGGTCCATCAGCAGAAAATGAAACGCATCGCAGTCGCTTATTGCATTTCTTCGTGAATTCATCATGAACTCAATGAATTACACACAATTTTATAATAAATTAATAATCTAAATTAGTTATTATTATAATAAGCATACAAAGATTGCTTATTTTGTTGGTTATCTAATATTCTATCAATGGATTGTGGTGTGCTTGATTTGTTGGTTGGTCGGTTTGTTGGTCGGTTGACCAGCAATGTTGGCTCTTTCTTTAGAAAGATCGACCAACGACCAATCAATTTTTGCTGGTTTAAATTAGCAACTCACAAATTTTTTATTTTCAATTCTATATTATTAATATTATTATAATATTATATATATTTAATATATAAATAATTATTATTAATAAAAAATAATGATAGTGATAGAAGTCACTTATAATATCTTAAGAGTATGACTCTATTAATAACTTTTCTAGTCACACAGGAGAAGATTACCATGACTTGGAGATAATCAACTGAGTCCCACCTCCTTGTATATAAACAGTTAGCAGTAGTAACTCCTCTGATATAATAGGGTGGCTTTATAACTTCAATTTGATAGTCTGCATGGTAGAAGTTATGAGGTAGTCATAGGAGTAGTAATCAGCTTTCTCTATAGCAACACGCTCAGTTTCCATGCAGTTTTGTAGAGACCAATTTTAAATCATGTATATATAATAAATTATACATACATAACCTTTTAGAGCAATAAAATTGCAATTAGAACGATTTTATCATTTTAAGAAGAGTTTTTTTATTTGAAATATAATTTTGATGGCAAATATTTTTGTTGGTAAGAAATCACGTAGTTTCTCTACTTCTTCTTGAATATTAATTTAGTAATGACACATGTAATAGAATCGAAGAGCGGGGGGATCAGGTTTTCTCATAGTATAGACTCCAGTAGAAAGGACGATGCAGGATACGAGTATTTGTTTCCAAGGAAAAAAAACTTGCTTATTTTCTTTGTAGAGGATCTGTAGTGCAAGTCGTTTATAGTCGGGGAGATAAGGAAGCATGTATCATCTAACAAGAGAAAAAAGCTATACCAGGTTTCGCCATATTTAAGACTATATTTCATCTGTAGCAAGGCTTTTAGGGTAAATAACTAATCGTGATTAGATAGTTTTTAATTCCTTATTTCACCTTTTATAACATGAAACATATTAATTGAAAAGAATTATTTCCATGCATTTATTACAGTAATTATATTATATTCCAAATTAACTCTAAAACATTTCTTATTCTAAAATACTAATCGTCCTAATTACAATGACATTACAATATGGTCTAGGGCCACAACACATCTACAGTAAAGGAAAAGAAAGGGAAAAGTCCTGAATATTGATACATAAATATTTTCTGTAAAACAATCATGAGCATCATATGTACATTTATATTTATTAGTCTATAGATATATATACGAAGCTCAATATGAAATATTATCACTTACCAATATGGATTATAAAGAATATAATTTATGTGGCAGGCAACAGAACGATATTATTGATACAATGGCGTCGATATTTAATAATATAAAGCATAGTGGAAACTTCACAAATATATAATAATAAAGTTTTAAGCACTGAGTTAATGCCTAACCTATTTAAATGAAAAGAATATTATAAAACAAAATTTAAAATAATATAATCACATCACAAGATAAAGACACCCGCCGAGGAATAATTTCAGGGAATAGTGACTCAAAATTTTAAGGTGTGGAAATGGAGAGTCGCATTTGATTGACACAAGAATAAAAGTCACGTGCTACTTATATATATAATATATCCTATATATATATATATATATATATATATATATAATATATATATATATCTTAATATACTATATATATATATATATATATATATATATATATATAAATTATATATATAATATATATATAATATATATATATTATAATATAATATATATAATATATATATATATATATATATATATAATATATATATACTACTATATATATATATATAGTTATATATATATAATTTATATATATATATATATATATATGTAATATATATATATACTATATACTATATATATATATATATATATATATATATATTAAATAAATTAATATTTATATATATATATATATAATATATATATAATATATATAATATATATATTATATATATATATATTTATATTATAGAAAAATATACATATAAATACCAATAGTATTATATATATTATATATATATATATATATATATATATATATATATAATATAATATAATATATATAATACTATATATATATATAATATATTATATATATATATAGTATGGTATTATAACCTGAAAATTACCCGCAATTAAGCCACAAGCCTCACTATGGTATATATCCTGGTATTAAATTCGAAATAAACTTATATAAAATAATTTTCTAAAGTAGATAATTTAAATATTTAAATGGTAAAAAATAAGACTGGAAATACCACTAAATTGTGATAAATTTTAGAGAATTACTGTTAATAAAAACCTTTTTAAAATCAAAATTCATTGAATATAATTCAATGTAATATAATTATATAATATAATTTCAAAATAAATAGTTTTAGTTAAAAAAATAATTGCTGGTTAGAATAACGATTTTTCAATTCGATTCAATAATATAAAAGTAATATCTCTTATAATAATAATAATAATTTTTATAAAGCTTTATTTTATATATTTAAAGTTCATTTAAATATCAGACCAATGTTTTTAAAGGATGTGGAGATGTATTTCCAAATGGGGCACAATAAATAAATTATAGTGATAATTATTAAAGAATTTTAAATCATTACTTATTATTTGTATATTTGGCCTGGTAGAATAATTTAAAGTTAGTAGCTATTCTTCACAAAATCCCTCTGTCAACAAAATGTACTTTGCACCAATTGTTATACAAATATATTATTATTATTATTATTATTATTATTATTATTATTATTATTATTATTATTATTAATTATTATTATTATTATTATTATTATTATTATTATTATTATTATTATTATTATTATTATTATTATTATTATTATTATTATTATTATTATTATTATTATTATTATTACTATTATATTATATGTTATACGAATTAATTATTATTAAAATTTTATAAATACAAGTGTTTGAAAATGATTTACGTATTTTTTAAAATTAAATATGATTTATTATTATAATTAATATCATTGATTACTATTAAATATTATTATTATTATTATTAATTATTAT
>JABUQX010014185.1:12500-25000 GCA_015478945.1 Trachelipus rathkii
ATAATAATAATAATAGAATTGATAAAAATTGTTGGCTAAAATTAAACCAGCAAAATTGTTGGTCGATCTTTCTAAAGAAAGAGCCAACATTGCTGGTCAACCGACCAACAAACCGACCAACCAACAAATCAAGCAACCAACAATCCTTGGTGATATTAATAACCAACAAAATCAGCAAATTCTTTTATGCTAATAATAATAATAAATTATTATTATTTATTATAAATGAATTCAATGAGTTCAATGAATTCACGAGAAATGCAAACGCTGCGATGTTCATTTTCTGCTGATGGACAGCAGAATTGAGACACAAAGTTAAGAAACTACCACTTTGTTACTTGTTAAATTTTTACTCTTAAGGCGTGATATTTTTATTATTATTATTTATATATATATATATATATATATATATATATATAAAATATATATAATATATAGTATATTTATATATATATATATTATATTATACATTGTTTAATAATATTATATATATATATATAGTATATTGATGTATTTACCAATATATTCAATTATACAGTGAAATATCGGCACTTAAGTTCTATATATTGTATACTTATATATAATATATATTATATAATATAATAGTATATATATAATATATATATTATATATATATATATATATAATATATATATATATATATATATATAATATTATAATTAATATATATATATTATATATATATATATATATACTATATAGAGAGAGAGAGAGAGAGAGAGAATTTTTTTTTTCTCTCTTTCTTTTTCTTTTCCTTTACAAGGAAGAGAACCTGAGAAGGAAAGAAAATCTTTTATTCTATAAATAGTAGTAGGAGGACTTTCCAGAATAAAAGGATTTTCTCTCTCCTTTCTCCAACCTTTCCTTTCACATATATATATGTAGGCCTGTATATATATGTGAGTAGCCCTCCGAAACCTTTTCTCTTTTAACCTTTTCCTACCTATATATATATTTATATATATATAATAAATTATATATATATATATATTATATATATATATATATATATATATATATATATATATATATATATATATATATATATATATATTTTCTAATATATATATAGGGGAAAAGAGAGGAAATAGGAGGCAGGAAAGAAATAATATAATTTTTATATATAATATTATATATATATATTATATATAATATATTATTATATATATATAATTATATAATATATATATATATATATATAGTATATAGGCTGTATATATTATATATATATTATATATAATATAGTATATATATATATATAATATATATATATATTATATATATATATATATATATATATATATATATTTTCAAAACTCTTTCACCATGACTGACGATCAGCAGAATGAGACTACTGAGGGTAGTGCTACTACTACTACTACTACCACTACCATAACTACTACTTCTGCTGCCAATACCCTCTCTTCTGTGAGCGGTACCGATACTATTCCAAGTACAGCAGGATCAGTGGTTAATGGTGCTCTCCAAGCTCCGCTTGGAGGAGCCTATGGTGGTATCCCTTCGCAAGTAGTAACTACCTCGACTCCATACAACATACCTAATCCTTATTCTTTGCATGTACCTAATACTATGGCTGAACAGCATGTGCATGGGGCTCCCCCTACTTCAGTAACTAACATAGGGACTCTTTCCTATCCTTACGCTTATAATGCTATTCCTACGCCTTCTTATAACGCTTACTTAGGTATGCCTGGCACTTATCAGTATTATCAGCAACAGCAAATTCCCTCTGCTCTTCCATCCTTCCCAACCGGTCCTACTGCACCTAATAACCAACCTATTCATGGACCTCACCATGAAAATGTGATTCCGACCCCCGGCAACATTCACCGGTTTTATAACTCGAGGTACCCCGTTCCGACGCTTGAAGGGTATGACTCAAAAGGGGTTTTTACTGGGGTATCGGTTAGGAAGTGGCTTTCATGCATGGAGGATTATTTTAAAGCAGATGGAATAGATACTGATGAGAAAAAGTTAGCTTCCTATTCAAGATATGTTGACGCTAAGGGTTCTTGTAGAGAATTTATGAATGAACATGAAGAACTGAGGTTCGCAAAAACATGGAATGAGTTCGCAAGAAACCTTTTAAAAATTCTTGATCCGCCTACGGCCGAGTCAACTTTTAGTACTTGCAACGTCATTGATCAAATAAATTGGAATCATAACAGTCCTCTCATCCTATACGCCACTGAAGTATCCAAGGCAGTACTGGAGTTTGAGAGACATTTTTATGCACAACATGGAGAGAAGCTTTCAGACAAATTAAAAAGGACATTAATATTTTCTAAAGTGTACAAAAATATTCCTAAACACTTTCAGCCGAAAGTTATTGAATATTTTGACGCAAATTTGTCCTTCACCTCTCAAATTGAACAGTATATAGCAAAAACATCCAATGCTATTTCTAAACCTTTTCAAGGAGGATCATCCAACCCTTCTCGACATAGTCAGAACGTACGCTCATTTCAGGCAGAATCTCCTTCGGAAAATTCTCAAGTTAATGATGCCAGTTCCACAATGTGAGAAGAAAGGTAGACAGACCTAAGTGTTGGAGATGCGAACGTTTCGGGCATAAAACTGACGAGTGTCGTTATAGACAATACTGCTCGACTTGCATGGGGTATCATCCTAGAGGGACGCAAGACGCGTGTAGAGGTTCTTCCTGGGATTATCAGAGTCCCCAAGCGTTAAAAAGGGTCAAAAATTTATCTCCTGATGGAGGTAGACAGAGAAATCAGGCACAGCAGACACAGGAGAGGGTTAAGAGTAAAAATAATGGAAAGAAGATAATAATAATAATAGGAATGGTGGAAGAAGGGAGCAGAAGGGAGGTAACTCAGTAGTGCATAATGCTTCTCGGGCTTCTCCTCAAGCTTTTTCTTCTTCTTATAACCAACGTTTCACTCCTACTTATGCTCACTCTCAATCTTTCAGATCTCCTAATGCACCTCGATCTAATTTCTCTTATCCTTCCACTTACTATAACTCACGCATGCCTCAAAGGAATATGACCGCTCCTACTAATAACCGTCCTTATTATAACTCTTATAATAATTATAATAATTATAATAGACGTCAAAATATAAACGCTATGGGTGATATGCATGAAAATAGGATTCCTTCGGAAAACTATGATCACTCCCCCGCGCCTATATACCATTCAGAAGATTATAATCGGTCATATTATCCTCAATATGATAACAGAATGAGGAGTCCTCCTTCTGAGGACCCCCCTTTTTACCAGTAGTTGGATATTCTCCGACTCCGATATCTGACGAAAATAATTCTTCAGGAGTCTGTCAGAAAGATTACATCCTCCCTACTATTTCTCTTTTGGTAGAGGATGACCTTTCTGTCCCTAATTCTTCTAATATATTTTCCACTTCTTCTCCTAAGAAGAAGGGGATTGTATATAGCTTACCTATACAATTAACCACTAATAATGCTTACGTATGCAATACAGAGGCCATGATTGACTCCGGAGCATGTCGGAGTTTAATCCGGCACTCTTTTTACAAGAAACTATGCATGGCTTTCCCTAAAAAGGAAGATAAACCAATTGTACTCCCAGTGGACTTTGATTTAAGATCCATATCGGGACAAAAATTGAAAGTTTATGGCCTTATTGAACTATATATAATCTTACATGGGAAACATTATCTTACATGCTTTTATATAGTAGACGACTCTACCTCGTTTTCTCAAGATGTATTGATTGGAACCGATGTATTAAAAGAGTTGCCTATTTTAATAAATGCTAAGCATGATATAGTGCATGTGTATAATGACTCTGGAAGGAAAGTGCGCGATATACCGTTAGTTATAAGTGCTATACGTTCTTATTCGAAACGTTCGGATAAACAAAACCCTTTCAATTACATTGAAGGCAGCCTTCCACAACATACACATTCTACATATAGTTCACATGGACATTTACCAAACATGCATAGTCAAAATGATTTTAGATTTAAGGAAAATTATAATTTTAAGGAGAATGGCAGATCTCTGATGGAACCCCCTCCTCCTGGTGCCTTTAATTCCCCTGATCAAGGAATTATCGGACTTACGGTAGGGATTCTTCTCAGAGATCTTCCTACTTAGATAGGGATAATTATAATAATTATAAAGAAACTTCTGGTACTCCTCTACGAGGAGACAACACTCCTTTCCACAGAAGGACCTTTTCAAGGCTTCACGCTGTTGGAAACTCAGGTGCACCTCTTCGAGGAGGCTCCAATGTTACACCCAGGGGGGATCTTTTTCTAAGATCTTCTTCTGCTGAAGTTTCTAGTGCATCTTTACAAGATACACGTGCCGAAGGCTTAGACAGTGGTTTAAGCAATTTTAAAAATACAGGGAATCTTTCTCTACGAGAAAGGTCGCCTGGCGCCGAAGTCTTAGGTTCACGACCTCCCCGAGGGATCTTAAGCAATTCTCGTTCGTTATTTAACGGTTACCGCGATAATAATTCGAGCGCGACGCGTACGAAAGTCTTTCGCGAAAATTATTATAGTCCTCTCTCCGATGAGATGGATTATATAAGTCGAAATAAAACAGGTTTAACTTCTGAAGAAGTTATTTTTGAACAAAGAAAGTTGTTGGACAACTGTAAGAAACAGCAGCACTCAACAGGGAAAAGGGTTCATCAAGATTCTAATCGTGTTTCACACAATTTTTCTGGTTATACTGCCCCATCTGGAGCTCACTCCAGTATAAAAAGGGCTAAGCTTCAGAAAACTGCAACTGCTACAGATTTTGATTTTCCTCCTTATTCAGTTCCCAGAGCTTCTGTAGTACCTCAAATGCCTTCCAATGGTTCCCATAGGGCAATATTGGCCAATTTAAAAGAAGATGCCAAAGGTACAAATTCTGATCAGTTGTATAATTATGAAAATAATCATTATGATCGATCTTATAACACTTATCCTTCTTCAACTTCAAATAATAGAGAGAAGAAAGTCCGTTTTTCCAAACATGTCATAAGTGAAGATTTTGATCAGTTTGAATTTCCTCGCGAAAACTCTAATTATGGACATTACATGTCTAATGTACCTCTTCTAGATACAAATAGAGTTAATTATCGGGATAATTTAAATAATTTGAATGTCCAGAATAGACATTATTCCCATAATTTTCAAAATAATTCAAATTTAGGACATTACATGCCCTCAGTACCGTTCCTGGGTACTAATAAAGCCGATTGTGAAAGAAAAATCTTTAGTGTAGATTCTAACTCCGATCCTTTTTATCATCCTGATTCGTTTTATGGACGTCCCACGGCCATAGGATCATTACAGGACTCAAATAGAGGCATATTGAGACAAAATGGCAAAAGTACAGATTGTGATCAGTTGCCAAAATCTCTTTTAAATTCATCTTTTGAGCTACCTATGCCTCAACATACTCTTCAGAGTGAATCAATACGTTCAAATCCTCTTTTTAAAGCAAATTTACAATGTAGAATTCCTGGAATGTATTCAAATGACATTTCAGAAGTACCAAATGTTGAGATAGATGATGATTTATCTTATAAAGTGTACTCCTCTTCAGCTATTCGGATTTTACCGTACTCTAGGTACATTCTTCCGGTCAAAGTTGAGTCTGATATCCATGCTTCTCCTCCGGAGAACATAGCTCTCATCACAGAAAGTAAAAATGATTTCTTAAATTCTGGTACACTCTTCTTTGGTAATACGTTGTCTACGTGCACTGACGGTAAAATATTATTGGAATTAGTAAATTTAAGTGCTGATACTATTAACTTTGATAATCACACTTATCTTACAACAGCTTCTCCATTACTTTACAAGCAAAATGAAGCCTCTGCAGATAATGATTTTATAAATGCAGTTACTACTTCCAAAAATCTTTCTGACTCTCAGATTAGAGAAGTTTACCGTGAAATATTGCTTTCAGAGTCTAGTAAAGATTCTAATAAATATGTATTGAACAATACATCTCAATTAGAAGAGATGTTGACCTTTTTAGTGAAGAATAGAGATTCAATTGCTCTGGCCGATGATCCTGTTGGACTTTGTAAATTGAATAAATTTTCCATTAAGCTTATAGATGGTAGCCCTCCATATGTCTACACCAGGCCCTATAGATTGCCGCACAAATACATGGAGATCATTGATGAATGGGTTGAAGATAGTTTAGAGAAAGGATATATTACTCCCAGTGTTTCTGCTAGTTCGTCCCCACTTCTTCTTATACCGAAAAAGACAGGCGGAAAAATGAGAGTAGTGGTGGACTATAGGAAACTCAATTCTTTCACCATTCCAGACCGATTTCCTCTGCCGAGCATTGCAGAAAGCTTGTCGCTCATAGGCAGCGCGCGCATCTTCTCCTGCCTCGACCTCCTTAGTGGCTTTTCACATCTTAGCGTCTCTGAGGATTCTAGACACCTAACTGCCTTCTCTACTACAAGAGGACACTATGAGTATTTAAGGATGCCCCAAGGCACGACAAATTCGCCCTCTGTCTTCTCAAGAACAATGGAAATGGCTTTGTCAGGTTTGCTAGGTGTTGTTTGTCTTTTGTTCATAGATGACATACTAATTTTTAGTAAGGATATCCCTACTCATTATTCACACCTCTCCAAGG
Source organism: Trachelipus rathkii (assembly GCA_015478945.1). Classification (NCBI taxonomy): domain Eukaryota; kingdom Metazoa; phylum Arthropoda; class Malacostraca; order Isopoda; family Trachelipodidae; genus Trachelipus; species Trachelipus rathkii. The sequence goes on from JABUQX010014185.1 coordinate 19,149, forward strand.
TCTTTAACGCCTTGAAAATAGCCAACCTTAAAGTAAAGCTTGAGAAATGTTCCTTCTTTAAGAGCAGTGTCACCTTCCTAGGTTTTCAAATTAGTGAAAAAGGTTTATCTCCGGATCCAGTCAAACTAGAAGCTTTAAAAGGTTTCAAAATTCCTCAGAATGTCCATGAAGTAAGAGCGTTGCTTGGGTTCTATAACTACTTCAGAAATCTCATACCGAGGTTTTCAATAATTACACAGCCCCTAACTCTCTTATTAAAGAAAAATGTTCCATTTTCTTGGCAGTTAGAGCAACAGACCGCTTATGACACTCTGAAGAAACTTTTACTTATGGATCCTGCTCTTTCCTTTCCCGATTATACTCTAAACCTTTTATATTAAGTACTGATGCGTCTTCTTACGGCGTCGGTGCTGTTCTTTCCCAATTAGATGACAATGGTAGAGAAAAACCCATTGCTTTTTCATCAAAAATGATGAATAAGGCAGAGTTAAATTATAGTGTTACAGAGCAAGAAGCCTTAGCTATAGTACATGGTCTTATTAAATTCAGAACTATCATTTTTGGTTATCCCTTAAAAATTTATACTGACCATGCTGCCTTAGTTCATCTATTTCGTCATAAACAATTGTCTGGCAGATTAGAAAGATGGAATTTGAAAATTCAGTCTTTTAAGCCAGAAATTATTTATAAAGAAGGTAAATTAAATGTTGTTCCCCGATTATTTAAGTAGAAACCCTGTTCCAAATACTGGTCATCTACCTTCTTCTGGTGAAGAAGAGGAAATCCTTCCCCCTTCTCCTTCGAATATTACATATTCTCGTGAGACTTCTTCTCCTTCTCGTATAGGTTTACTTCGTCAAAATCCTATTCCTTTAGCTTTCGCTGATACGAGAATATATCATTTCACCAAAGATGTTCTTTTCCATGAACAGAGAAGAAATCGTAGACTATCAGAAATAATAAATGAGATTGAAAATTCTCCAGTTCCTGATAGTTGCCTTCCTCATATCATTATAAATGGTATTCTTTATTTCATTACGAAAGAAAATAAGTATTTGATAGAAATTCCAGATTCATTAATATATACTATAATATTTTTGAATCATAATACTTTATCTGCTGGTCATCCAGGTGCTGAACGCACTGAACGTCGAATCAGAGAATTATACACTTTCCCTAGGCTTTCAGCTTATATTTCATTTTTCTGTAAACAGTGTATTTCTTGTATTGAAGTAAAAGGTTCGAAACCTCATCCAGTAGCTATCAATTCTTATCCTCTTCCTTTCTTACCTTTTTCTAGGGTTCATTTGGACACTATAGGTCCTCTTCCTAAATGTAAAATTTCCGGTGCAAGGTATATTTTAGTTTTTAAAGACGCTTTAACTCGCTATTGTGAACTTTGCCCTGTCTCAACTCCGTGATGGCAAGGTAGTAGCTGAAGCTCTTTTGAATAAAGTCATTGTAAATCATTCTGTTCCAGAAATTTTAGTCAGTGACAACGCAGGTGAATTTACTTCCCAGTTCTTTAATGAAGTTTGTAAAACTTGGAACATAAAGAACCGCACTATTTCCGTTCGACATCCCTCCTCAAATAGCCTCGTGGAGCGAGAAAACCGTCGTGTGGAAGATTATCTCCGTCAATATGTTTCTTCTAAACAAGACGACTGGAGTAGGTATATTTCTTTTGCTCAAATTGCTTTAAATACTACTTACAATTCTTCTATCGGAAATACACCTCACTTTTTGTTACATTTCTATGTTCGTAGATTACCTTATGACCTTCCTAATTACGTTTCTCCGTTTGTTAATAAGCCCAATCCTCTTAAAGATCATCTCTATGATTTTAACGCGGAAATGGCTGAACGAGCAGCATCTATTCGTGATTTAGCTCGTCAAAAATTGGAAAAAGAAACATTTAGAATTGCTCAACAGCAACATTCTAAAGCCCCAATTCGTCCTATTCGTATAGGTGATTATGTCTATACACTTGCTGTTAAACCTCCCAATTTATCGCCCAAGCTTTTTAAGAAATGGGTCGGGCCGTATTTGGTTGTAGGTGTTCTAAAATATAACAAATATCAACTTCGTTGTTTAGTCACTAATAAGGAATTTGTGTCACATGTGGACAATTTAAAAATTCTCCCCATGCCTGTTGTGTAAAAACTGCCGACAATTCCTTTTCTTCCCAATGGAAATACTATAATCCACTTCAAAATGTTAGGCGTGCTCCGCCACCTCCTGCCCCTCCACCTCCTGCCCCTCCACCACCTAAGCGTCGTTTTCAACCGCGAAGGGGGGACAATTCAGGTGATGATGATGATGACACACCTGATAATAATGCTTATACTGAGTATGTGGTACCGGCACTTAGGCATGAACAACAGCCAAGAGTAGCACCTCAAGAAACACAACAGTCTCCAAGGCAAGAACAACAACCTGTTGCACAGAGAAGACCTGAGATGTCTCCTACTGCACCGAGTGCTGCACATCCTGCACCTAGGTTGAGTGTGACTCCTATCTCCCCAGAGTCTTCACTTCCCCTATCTATGCCTTCTACTCCGAGACAAATACCACCTCCTCAGCATCAACAAACAACACAGAGAATTCCTTCGTCAGGACATTCATCTGTGCAATCCCCTACGAATCAAAATTTTGATCCGTTTACTACCTATTCTCTGAGGAGAAACATTTCCTATAGTTCTCCCCAACTATCCTCTCCTCGTACTCCATATGCATCTGGTTCTACTTCTCTTCATAGTTCGCCTCTTCTTTCTAGAAGATCTTCTATGCATGATAGTAATCCACCATCTTCACCAGATGAACCTGATAATGGTGCTATTGCACTTCCACCACCTATTCGTTATTACGATGAGTATCCGAATGTAGATACTTCCCCTTCTTCTCCTGAAGAAGTAAATGTTAGAGATGACAGACGTAAGGATCCTTCTTATCGTCCACATCCTCAATTCCATGGTCCTCGGGATTCTTCACCCATGCGATTGCGTAGTCATGCCAGACAGCAGTCTCCCCTCTGTGAATCCGAATACTCCTTCTTTTTAATGAAAATAGATCCTTATACATATCTTGGACTCCGAATCTCCATACATACTAGGGTTGGCCGAGCACCGGAATTTTGCACACCGCACTGCAATTGGTGCGTCGGCCAACTCTAATACATATACAAGCTTGCTTCCATTGCCAATTATTTTCTTATCTATTCCTCTTCCGAAACAAAATTCTCGTCACTCTTAAGTTAGTCAGTTTGGCTTTCTTAATTTTTAGTTTTTTTTTATTTAAATAAATTTTATTATTAGTATTATTTTTATTTATTATTATTATTATTATTATTATTATTATTATTATTATTATTATTATTATTATTATTATTATTATTATTATTATTATTTATTATTTATTATTATTATTATTATTATTATTATTATTATTATTATTATTATTATTATTATTATTATTATTATTATTATTATTATTATTATTATTATTATTATTATTATTATTATTATTATTATTATTATTTATCCACGTTACAAAGTGAAAAGTGTCTGGTCGCCGAAAGGGGGGTAAGGTGAAGGCTAAGTCTAACACTCGCTCTAGTCGTGCATATATTATATATATATATATATATATATATATATATATATATATATATATATATATATATATATATATATATATATATATATATATATATATATATATATATATTCTATCTATATATATACTACTATATATATATATAATATATAATAACCACTATGGACTAAAGAAGGAAAGTAGTGTACCGACACTGCTGGCTCGAAAGATGAAGCACACGATCCCTCCTCAAATGAAGAGTTATGCGACCATGTTTTTTTAAAAAGTAGTAGTAGTAGTTGTAGTAGTAGTAGTAGTAGTAGTAGTACCTCTGAAGGTATTATTATCTTTTTATTAAATATTTGCGAACCTAAAGAGGTTCTTTGAATAATTGAAAGGATTGCTGCACCTTTTAAACTTAGAAAAAGTTTTTTAGCCTTTTGATTCTTTCATTAATTACCAATTTCAAAGTAAAGTGAATGCAAATGAGAAATCTATATTTTTCATTGTCAATTCTTTTAAAGAAAGATCGATTTTCTTTATAACAAGAGTGTAATTTTCTTCTTATCTCCTTCAACTTAATCACGTTGCTCTTCAAATATTCTCTATATATATATATATATATATATATATATATATATATATATATATATATATATATATATATATATATATATATATATATATATATATATATATATATATAATATATTATATATATATATATATATTATATTTTATATATATATATATATATTATATATATATATATATATATATATATATATATATATATATATATATATATATATATATATATATATACTTATGTAGAGAGAGAGAGAGAGAGAGAGAGAGAGAGGAGAGAGAGAGAGAGAGAGAGAGAGAGAGATATGAAAAAACGTGTGTGAGAGATGTGTGGTGTAAAGAATCGCTAACTGAGAATAAATGAAGGGTATTAAGCTGGTTTGGTTATTATGAAAGGATTGAATGATAGTCAATAGGTTAAGTGATGAGATATTAAAGATTTAGTGGAATGAGTCAGTAAAGGTGTGTCTGAAAGTAAAGATAGTAAGTTTGGGAATGGCGAGAAGAAAGTTGGATGATAGCAGTGAATGACGGAGCTTTGTGAGATGAATGGTTGTGGGACTAGCCCAAGTGATGAATTTTTAGATTGACGGAATTTTATTTTTCATCCTTTATCCACGTTACAAAGTGAAAACTGTCTGGTCGCGGAAAGGGAGGTAAAGTGAAGGCTAAGTCTAAGACTCACTGTAGTCGTGCAGGTCTTCAGTTCCTAGTTGGACGTATTCATCGTCTTTTGGGAAAAGGAAACTACGCTGAACGTGTTGGCGCCGGAACTTCAGTGTACCTTGCTGCTGTAATGGAGTATTTGGCTGCCGAAGTTCTTGAATTGGCTGTAATGCAGCCAGAGATAATAAGAAAATGAGAATAATTCCACGTCATCTTCAACTTGCTATCAGGAACGATGAGGAATTAAACAAACTCCTTTCTGGTGTTACATTGCTCAAAGTGGCGTTCTGCCAAACATCCAGGCAGTTCTGCTTCCCAAGAAGACTGAAAAGAAGTAAACTTTAATACCTTATTATTGTTGTTAAACCTTAAGGTGAACTTTCAGCTGCTGTGAACTCTTACTTAAAGTTAGGAGGGAGCTTTCCTTTCGACATACATCATGTTATTCTGCTTAACTATTCTAATTCCGGTGTATGTATTCGTATCCCAACTGGGGGTGGAAGATTAAGACGTAACAAAGAAAGAACTATATATATACTATACTATATATATATATATTATATATATATTATAAAGTTATGCGACCATGTTTTTTTAAAAAGTAGTAGTAGTAGTTGTAGTAGTAGTAGTAGTAGTAGTAGTACCTCTGAAGGTATTATTATCTTTTTATTAAATATTTGCGAACCTAAAGAGGTTCTTTGAATAATTGAAAGGATTGCTGCACCTTTTAAACTTAGAAAAAGTTTTTTAGCCTTTTGATTCTTTCATTAATTACCAATTTCAAAGTAAAGTGAATGCAAATGAGAAATCTATATTTTTCATTGTCAATTCTTTTAAAGAAAGATCGATTTTCTTTATAACAAGAGTGTAATTTTCTTCTTATCTCCTTCAACTTAATCACGTTGCTCTTCAAATATTCTCGGGGCTTCAGGGACAAGTCCTCGTTTATCAGGAAGATGGCTACTTCTTCTTGAATTAGTGTGATTTTTTCTAAGAGCTCTTTA
>JABUQX010014185.1:30000-52026 GCA_015478945.1 Trachelipus rathkii
TCATCACTTAACCTATTGACTATCATTCATCCTTTCCATATAACCAAACCAGCTTAATACCCTCATTTATTCTCAATTTACGAATTTCTTTACACCACACATCTCTCAAACACGTTTTTTCATATCTCTCTCTCTCTCTCTCTCTCTCTCTCTCTCTCTCTCTCTCTCCTACATAAGTATATATATATAATATATAATATATAATTATAATAACTTATATATATATATATATAATATATATATATATAATATATATATAATAATAATATACTATATAATACTAATATATATATAATATATTATATATATATAAATATATAATATATATATACTATACTATATACTATATATTATATATATATAATATATATATATATATATATATATATATTAATATTATACTATATATTAAATATACTATATATACTCATATATATATTATATCATACTATATATATATATATATCTTATATATATATATATATATACTATATTATATAATTTATATATATATATTTATATCTCTCTATACACATATATATATATAATATATATATATATATATATATATATATATATATATATATATATATATATATATATATATATATATATATATATATATATTTAATAAATAATATAATAATAATTAATAATAATAGATATAAAAAAATAAAATAGTAAATAAAGGTAAGCAAGCCTAACTCACTCACAAGAAGTTAATAATAAGTTATTTTAGGTTCGCAAATATTTAATAAAAAGATACTACTACCTACTACTACTACTACTACTACTACTACTACTACTACAACTACTACTACTACTTTTTAAAAAAACATGGTCGCATAACTCTTCATTTGAGGAGGGATCGTGTGCTTCATCTTTCGAGCCAGCAGTGTCGGTACACTACTTTCCTTCTTTAGCCATAGTGGTTATATATATATATATATATTATATATATAATATATATACTATATATATAATTATATATATATACTATATATATATTATATATATATATATATATATATATATATATATATATAATATATATATATAATAATATTATATTATACTATATAATACTATATATTGCACGACTAGAGCGACGGTGTTTAGACTTAGCCTCCACCTTTTACCCCCCTTTCTGGCGACCTGTAAACTGTTCATTCGTGATGTGTTTACACTTACAATAATAATAATAATAAATAATAATAATAATAATAATAATAATAATAATAATAATAATAATAATTAATAATAATTAATAATAATAATAATAATAATAATAATAATAATAATAATAATAATAATAATAATAATAATAATAATAATAATAATAATAATAATAATAATAAATAAAAATAATAATAATAATAAAATTTATATAAATAAAAAATAATAAATAAAAAATAATGCTGAAATAATATATTTGAATTTAAATAATAAAAAAAAATAAAAAATTCAACCTCTGAGTAAGAGGTCTTTCAGACTGGACGAGATCTTTGTTTCGCGAAAGAGGACATAGATTAGAAATCCATTATAGCATGCCGAAGCAAGCCTTTGTATATGTATTAGGAGTTGGCCGACCACCAATTGCAGTGCGGATGTCGCTAAAAAATTCCGGTGCTCAGGCCAACCCTAATATGTATGATGTATGTATGTATGTATGTATGTATGTATGTATGTATGGTTTATATTATACATTTATTTAAAAAATGAAACATTTGCTATTCTCTTTGGTATTCGTTTCAATGAACGAAGAATGGCTGCTTGCTTGCTTGCTTGCCTTCAGATATCGAGTACGTACATCTAACACCAAAAACTCACATCAAGACACTAAAGACGAAATAAAGAAACGGCTTCTCATTTTTCAATATTTGTGAAAATAAAAGGAAATGCATTCTTTGTTGCAAATAATAATAATAATAATAATAATAATAATAATAATAATAATAATAATAATAATAATAATAATAATAATAATAATAATAATAATAATAATAATAATAATAATAATAATAATAATAATAATAATAATAATAATAATAATAATAATAATAATAATAATAATAATAATAATAATAAAAGAGAAAATTTGTTAATAAGTAGAACGTTGGCATCTGAAGGCCAGACATGGAAGCAAGCGAATTGAATGAAAGATGCCAGATAGATTTGAAGTTAAGTTAGTAAAATTATTATATGCAGATTGCAGTGGACTGAATTGACCCGTCTAAGTATGGGGTGTTGCTCTCCTCCAATAGTAAATGATTTTTCGGACGAAAATTTTAAATTTATGAGAGAAAATCTTTTGCTATCAAGTGATATAGGACTTACAAAATTATTCGAAGTGGATACTAATTTATATATATATAATATGTATATATATATATATATATAATATATTATTGCATGCATATATATATCTTATATATATATAATATATATATATATTGTAGACATATATTATATAAATAAGATATTATGTATAAATAAAATATATAGCTTATTAAAATGAATCTTCTGTCCATATTTGCATGGAACTAATACGAAATTTTTAAAGCTACCCGAAAATAAAATTAGACAAATGGATCACACACTGAAAAAGTTATTAAGCTGCTGCTGCATGCTTGCTCTTTGACACAGACAAAAGTTATTGTGATTTCAAATTTCCTATGTGCAGCAGGGAAAACAAATTTAAGAGAATCAAAGCATTTGCAGTCACGAACATTTTTTATCGCGGACCAGTGACGGTTGTGTAAAAAATCTTTCAGCAATATCAAAGTAAAAATAATGAATTTGCAACTTTAAAAAATTTTGGCATGTTTAAAAAATAATGAAACTTATGGTATATATAATATACTATATATATATATATATACTATATGATACCTAATTATTTATTTTTTATATGTATATTATAATATATATATTATATTATATATATATATATATATATATATATCAATATATATATAATATCAAATATTTCCAAAAAAATATATGGTATATAATATATATATATACACTAATATTATATACTATAATATATAGTATAATATATATATATATACTATATATATACATATAATATATATATATATATAATATATATATTATACTACTAATATACTTTTACTACTATATGATTAAATAGAAGGAATGAGTCAAATGATTATTCTCAGATTTCATTTCTCAGGTTCTTTCGGAGAAGTCCAGATAAACTAAATATAAAAGTGGATTCCTTTAGCATTTATGGCAAGCTTTATTGATGTAATAATATACCATAAGTACATACCACTTGCTCACATTAAGAGCAATTGGTATAAAAGAGCTGCTTGCCTGTATAGTTTTGAGCAAAGTTTGCGTCTTCTATAAGTACGACGCGATTTTGCGCGTATCAAGATCTAAAGCGAAATAAGAAAATTGAAATGGATTCCAGCGATCAAACATCAGCAACGGGTCCTATGATAGTTAGACCACCACCTGCGTTTGTAAACAGAAGGAGGCCTAAGTTGACTGCTGAACAAATATATAAAGAGCTCTTAGAAAAAATCACACTAATTCAAGAAGAAGTAGCCATCTTCCTGATAAACGAGGACTTGTCCCTGAAGCCCCGAGAATATTTGAAGAGCAACGTGATTAAGTTGAAGGAGATAAGAAGAAAATTACACTCTTGTTATAAAGAAAATCGATCTTTCTTTAAAAGAATTGACAATGAAAAATATAGATTTCTCATTTGCATTCACTTTACTTTGAAATTGGTAATTAATGAAAGAATCAAAAGGCTAAAAAACTTTTTCTAAGTTTAAAAGGTGCAGCAATCCTTTCTCAATTTTATCTACATAGAGACAGACCTACTTTAGGTTGCGCAACAAGAATATATATAATAGAGAGATAGAATAAGCATCGAAATATGCTTTGGCCAGTCGAACTATACAGAAAGATTATTAAATTTTGTTAAAATAAGGGGTATCATATTTTTGGTATTATATATATATATATATATATTATATAAATATATATATATTTTATAATTAATATATATATATATAATATTATAGTATATTACTATAATAATTATAATATATATATATATACTATATAATATATAATAATATATATATATATATAATAATATTATATATATAATTAATATATATTAATATATATATATTATTTATATATATATATATTAATATGATTCTTTTCTTATGTTCCTCTTTAAATTTTACACTAACCTCATTCTAGGTAGAGATATCTGAATACAGTAACATCGGTGAAATATACATATAAGTTAAAGTAAGAATAACGTAATGATAATGTAGCTATGTCGATAATAAGTGGGAAAGTTCCTCTCCAATTAAAACTTTAAGTAAAGAGTTCAAGCTAAGTTTCTGAAAGTTCACCTTAAGGTATATTATAATCAATACTCCTAATATAAAGGTTATTATAAATATAGCCTAGTTTAACTTCTTTTTATACTGATTACTTCTTGGGATAGCTAAGAACTGCTCTGTGGAATTGGACTTATTTAGGCCAGTACGGTTACCACTAATATTGTATGCATAATATGTACACCAGAAAGCTGAGTTTGTTTTATTGATCCTCTCATCGTTCCTGATAGCACAAGGTTGATTATATATGTAATGTAACTCTGATGTGAAATTATATTATATATATCTACTAATTTTTCTTATATATAATCTCTGGCTCTGTGACATTTACTAAGCCTAATTCAGGAATTTCGCAGCCAATTATATCATTCCATTATATAAACTACTAAGCAGCAATTATGGTACACTTGTTAAGTTCTATAGTGAGACTAGCCCTAATATCACGTTTACAGCGTAGGTTCCTTTTCCCAAAAGAACGATGATAATATACAGATCCCAAACTAGGAACTGAAGGACCTGCCCACGACTACAGTTGAGTCTTATCAGACTTTACTAAGCTCTATTCTACATACTTTACCTCCTCTACCCTTATCTCACTACATAGCTACCACAGCTAGACCTTAGATACCAGTTTTTACACACTTATATATAATTAAATCAGCTATACATATATCATATACTTAACACTTAGCTACACTACGTCTAGTTACATAACGGGGATAAACGTGAGATATAGAAATATACATAACAAATTTCCCTCCGTCCACATATCTAAAAAATGTCATCACTTGGGCTTATATATATTACCTAGTCCATCAACCATTCATCTATTCACATATATAGCTCTCGTCAGTTTTATCCACTGCTTTATCTAATATCCAATACTTTTTCTCTCGCTACTAATTTCCCAAGCTTACTTATAATCTTGTACTTTCCAGACACACTATTTACTGTAACTCATATTATCCACTAATAATTTACTTTTATAATAATATATATACTCATCACTTTAACCTTATTGGGACTTATCATTATCATATATTCCTATCTTACATATAATAACTCACCAAACCAGTTACTTAATTGATACCTACCTACACTTATATTCTCAAATTTACGTGAACTATATCTCCTTTATATCGTATATTAACACCACACCATATCTCTTACGCTAAAAGAACACGTATTTTTCATATTCTACGTTCCATCTCTCTCTTCTCTCCTCTACTCTATACTCATACATGCATCTCTTACTTCTCTCTTACTCTATTATCATAAGTATATAGCATACTATATTATATATATATATTATATATTTATAGTAATACTTATATATATATATATATATATATATATCTGATATAATTATATGTACTCTAAAAATAAGGTTTTAACAATAAAAGATGAGCTCTTATTTCATTTCAAGTAGTGTCATCATTTATTATAATTAATAATACCTTTACAATATAATAATCTAGATATAAAATAAGATACTACTCTATGTAATTTATACATTAAATGTTGACAATAAAATGTGATTTATTTTTGTACTTTAATTTAAATGTACTTTAATATTAAGCATCATATTCATTCAATTGCAAATATACCATCTTCATTAAAAATATTTAAATAAATAATATATACTATAGTATATAACAATTAAATTGCAGCAAAGTTTGAAATAAACGTGAATATATATATAGTTTTTTTTTTCTCTCAATAGGTCTTAAAGGTCTATATAATAGCGTTCACCAAAATGAGTGATCTAATAATTTATTATTATATTTGACCTCCTCTCTGAGGTCAAAATCATATCTAATAATAATATGATATTTGTATACAGCTATTCAAGACATCTATAATATGGTTCATTTAATCTAACATATATGTATATTAATGTATTGCTTCTAAAGTAGCCATATAGATAGCCGCAGATATTGTGTAATTTTGACCTATAGGGATCTTATACTCTCATACTCTCAAAAATTGAAATACATAATTTTGACCAAAGTATAAGTTTTACTCTCATAAAGGTCAATATTTTCTTAGACCGTATGAGCTATAGAGAACCTGCTCATTTAAACACCATTCATATTTCTCAACAAGATCTTAGCTTAGTTAGTGACCATTATTTCATAAAAATTCGAAATAAGGGGTCACTCTACTGGATAAAAAAATAGCAATAAAATAGGTTGATAAGTGACAGGATAAATGCCTCTACCCATACTTAACTATTATTAATATTATATATATATATATATTATATATATATATTATATTATAATATATATATATTATATATATATATATATCTTGAAATTATACTTTACTTATATAATTGATTTAAATAAAATAGAATAAAAATATTGTGAAGCAAGTACCTTTTAAACTACATACACCAAGATAATTAATTAATAAGTATTTCATAGAAGGAAACTACTTACTACTACTACACTACTATACTCTACTAACTCACTACTATGGACTACTAACATAATCCTACATACTACTACTTTATTTAAAATATATAATGGTCGCTAACTATTTCATTTAGAGGAGGATCGGTGTGCTTCATTCTATTCGAGTCCACTAGTAGTCGGTTAACACTACTTCCTATCTTTAGATTCATATAATAGGTGGTATTTATATATATATATATTATATTAATATATATATATATATTATATATATATTATTATATATATTAATATATATATATATTAATATACTATATATATTATATATTATAGTATATTATATTATTATATATATAATAACAGTAATATATATATATATTATATATGAATTAATAAGTTATATATAGGTTTATATATTTACTCAAATATAATATATTATTTATACCTCGTGTATGAATTATTTTAGTTCTTGTTTTAATAATGATGTTGCCAGATGATGTAAGCATTCGATTACAGCCGTTATGAACTTACTTTCAAGTCTACTTAGCCTTCACCTTTACCTCACTCTCTCTACAGAGTTAACAGAGCAAACTCATTCTGTATCAGCTATATTGTTTTATCTTTGATGTGAATTATAAAATTATTGATAGATAATCCAATTACATATATTATAGTATAATTAATAATAGAATCACTTTACTTAGGAAAAATATAAGAGTGTATAAATGCAATAAATTGTATATTACATTCAATCATAATAATAAAATATTTAGATAATGGTAAATATAATATGTAAATATAAACTCATAAAGGGGACACTTTTGTATATCCATACATTTTATAGTTCAACTTAATAGATATGTGACACATATTAAGTTCACTCACAACATTTAAATAGTGATTAGATGCGACACATATAGTATAACCAATTCATAAAAATTATTATAATAAATGAAGTTGAAATTAAGAGTGGATTAGATAATCAAAAAAAATAATAAATATTTACGTCGAAATAAACTAAAATATTTTGTTAAATTTTTTATTGTATTTGTGCTAATTACTACTTTTCAAATACAAGCTCATAGCACAAAAAATGGACATCATCCGACATATGTAAATAACAGTGTTATCACTGAACAGCCAAACTGACTAATTAAATCCAATGCACCGCTCAAAGAAACGAAGTCCGACGTTTTTGTTTTCGGAAAGGTGATAAGTGTGAGACATCTAGTATATTAAAAACGCAAATTTGAGTGAAAAAAACTACCAGAGCAAAATAGGAATGCGCAGACGCTTCTACTAGGCCTTCTTGATTACTCGTTAATGTTAATACTTATTTGAATCTATGTAGGCGCTGTAAAGGCAGCACACTAATTTTTGACAACCGATACTTTCCAATGGGAATAAGATGACTCAACGGTTTAATTACCACCAAAGAGAAGGATGCTACGTAGTCCATCAACCTCCTATATATAGTGGAGTGGTTATGGATATAAGATAATGTATGTAACGCTTGTTAATTGTATGTATGTATGTATGGTATATATATATTTTAAAATCATAAATGAAAACATTCGCTATTTTCTAGTGCTGTTGTTTCAATATGAACGAGAATGGCTGCGTAGCACTTGCTTGACCTCACTGCTACATGCCTTCAGATATCAGAGTACGCTCGACACACTGTCACATACAACACCACGACAACAACATACACATCAAGACACTTAAAAGACGAAACTAAAGAACCACGCTTCTCACTTTTTTCAAATATTTAGCAAAACGTACCAAAGGCGAAATGCCACTCATACAGTTCAAATCACACACATAAACTACTCAATAAATAACATATATACATATAAACGTAAAATAATAATGAATATAAACTAATCTACCGTAATAAGTCAACTAATAATCAAACATAATAATAATAATCACATAATAATAATATAATTAATACAAATAACATAAATTATACAAATAATCAAACTACATAATCAACGTCAATAAAAATAAATACTACACCATAATAACATAAAACATAATAATAATAAACGAGAACAAATTTGGTTAATACAGACAATAGACACGTTGGCATCTGAAGGCCAGACATGGAAGCAAGCGAATTGAATGAAAGATGCCAGATAGATTTGAAGTTAAGTTAGTAAAATTATTATATGCAGATTGCAGTGGACTGAATTGACCCGTCTAAGTATGGAAGGTGTTATGCATCCTTCCTCCAATATAAAATGATTTTCCGCACGAAAATTTAAATTTATGAAAAAAATATCTTTTGCTAATAAGTGTTACAATGCAAAAAGCGGAAAAGAATAGTCATATAATATTAGTATTTCTAATATATATATATAATATATAATATATAATATTACCATGTGGAAATATAAATGTAACCTTACATACTAACCTTCATTAACGCAATATACCTAATCTTACTTATATATACATGAATTCTATACTATAGGTATTAAAGACAATTTTTTGTATATATATATATATGTAACAATATTAGAACAATATTAAATTGATTTAAGCTTTGTGTCTTTTGAATAAATCAATTCTCTCTCAATTATACCGGCAACAGTTCTATACTTCGATCACCCATAATTAAAAGTGAATAATAAAAATACTATATAAATCGATGATCTATTCTCAAAATGAGAGAGATAATCCATATCACCTTGTCCTACACAAGTCAAAATTTGTCATGGATAACAATACTTACACTGAGGAGAGTTTTAAAACTTAACCACTGAAATATATCTATACATGTAGGATCAACATGGATCACAGCTAACGTGGAGTGAAAGAAATTAACTACTACATACAGCATGTCTAGCCGTGAGCAGTAGCTGGTCTGTCAATTGATCGATTGACACAAGCTATACTACTCTCTAAGGATAATATACAATACGATATTCCGATATCGATGCATATCGAGTATGAAATAAACTCTCTCAATATACAGAGTGTATAAATGCATGTGGTAGGAATGTTAATTCAAAATGTTTATCCACGCTAGAGTAAACTTGCAAGGAAAATTTCAATACCACCAGACAGATACTTATTTATATTTAGCCAACTCAATATTACACGGGAAAACAATTAGAATGTATGATGATTAGAGATCAAACATCGTCATACAAGAATATATATATCATATTTCAGAGATTCTCAGTGGAGTATTCAAAATATATATACTCTAACAGTCCTAAGTCTGACACACTGTTAATATAGAGAAATGCTTGCTCTCGGCAATAGTTCAGAAATTATCAAAATGATTGAATGACACTGTGAGCAAATTAGATTAAAAACTATCATACACATAAGATAAATACGACTAGATAACAATCAAATGACTCAGATCTATTACTAAGTACTGTGGAGGGTATATTAATTAAGTGACTAAATACAAATAATGTTTTACCCACGCTTAAGTAAAACTTGCAAGGATATAATACCTATACTCTAGACCTGTTCCTTCATCCACTCAAACTAATTGTATCCATAGTGACTATATGAATGAGTATTTAGCAATGGATATGGGCGTAATATTATAATGGATGATAAAAATGATAAAATAACTAAGTTACTATACTCAGCAGAATAAAGGCCAGATAAATTGATATGTCTCTCCAAGCACAAATATCTTACCATTATATTGAAATTTTCAATACTAGTGATATGTGCAAATAAATTAAGTTAAATATATATAAAACCATGGTATAAAATCTTATTTTACATTAACATCAGGTAAGTTATACAGGGAAATGTAGTTGCATTGTAGTCTCCAATTATTGAGTTTGAGGTCTCTACATTTCACCTGAGCACACTATACCTTCGGTTAAACAATTTATATATATTAATGATTGGGGGGCTAAAATATTCTAAGTAATGATACTATTAATATATATATATATATTATATATATATATATATATATATATATATAAATATTATATATATATATATATATATACTTATACTATAATATATTATATATATATAATATTATATATAATATTATATATATATATATATATATATATATATCTAATATATATATATAAACTATATATATATTATATACTATAATAAATATTAATTTATATTATATTATGGAATAATAATCATATAATGGTCAAAGTTATATAGCCTTTTTTCGTCTTCCACTTTATCTCAATTAAAACTCAGGAACATTATAATTTAATATTACATATATTAAATTATACCACTAAGTTATTTCTATTTACTCTCTCTAATTGTAATTAACAACTAGGTATAAAACAGTCGTCGATTCTTATAAGCCGAAAGTTTCATTCTTCTTGTTGAGCGTATTGCTTACTCGTATCAAATACGATTCTAAAGCGAAATAAAGAAAATTAGATATAATATAGCGATTCCAGTCTCGATTTCACTAATAAACTCATGCAACGTTTTATAGGTCCTTATAGAATATAGTCTAGTAAACCTAACCTAACCTGCTTAATATATACGTTATGTATAACTAAGAAGGAGGTGAGACCTAAGCCTGATGTTACATACATATATACTGATAATAAATATAATATATATATATAAAGAGCTCTTAGAAAAAATCACACTAATTCAAGATGGAATAATAGTTAGTCCCTCGTTGCGATTGTAAAAAATCCAGAACTCCGCATCACGTTGGTGATACCTGCGAGGAAGTGCCACCATGAAGAAATCATTATACTTGTATAGCATATAAAGGAAGATACGAGTAAGGACTAGAAGTTAAGATGAGAGAGATGATAAGAAAGAATTAAGAAGTTTATTTAAGTTTAGAATCATTTTTTAATATGGACAAATCGATCTTTCTGTTAAAGGCACAGGAAGGATTTGTCATAGAGTTGGACAAAACTGAAGAATGAATAGATTTGGTTCCAAGTGCTATCAATCTTTTCCAGCGTTTATATGTAATAGAGTTTTGAAACCAGTCTTTTGCTCGGGCTTCAGAAGAAAGATTTACCATGATAGCAAGACAAGTCATTATCAAGAGGCCTAAAAACATGACATATATTGTCATTAAGTTTTATAAGCTAAGGATGAGATTCCACGCTCAAGTCCTGTATCAATATGAGAATTTCTTTCAACAAGACACCGTCATATCGTCCTACTGTTCATGCTAGCGCTTCGCAAAAATGAAGTCTCTTATTATGAGAAGAGCAAGACGATAAAAATAACCATTCAGTCGAAACTCCAGAATGGATTTTGAGGATGAGAATAATAAAGATTATTCGAAGAATATGAGATAATTTAATACTCACTTACCTTCATTACCTCATATATCAACTAGTAATTTACAGCTCCCTAAACTATTATCGCAGAAGCCGAAGAGTCTTCTCAGAGATCAATGACTCTAGTCATCATCCAATTTAATTAGTTATGAGACGTAGAATCGCAAAGTCATATAATTGCGTCACCGTCAGCTAACCTGAATTAAATGAGTGATGCCATATGAATAATATAATAATACTCATATTAGTAGGTCAGGATGAAGATGTTATGGTATGGGAAAGTTATTAAATTAAGAGATATAATATTTAATGGAGTTGTTGCTTTGGTGTTGTCTACCGTACTTAATCTTCCACCCCAGTGGGTGTATTCTCACGATCACTACACCCGGATGAGAGTTAGAATAGGAGTTCGAGAGTGTATGTATTAACTAACATGTATCTAGAGGATGAGTGGTCGAGGAAGAGCAATAAAGCATGCGTGCCAATACAATAGGTTTCAGCCAACTTTAAGTAAGAAGTAGTGCATCTCAAAGAAGTGGCGTCTTGTGGTGGGAAAGCGTTCACCTATCGCGTTTGAGACAAAATGTATGTGATATACAAGTAATGTCTTTATTAAGTAGTTTGCTTTCTACTCTACTGTTTCAGTCTGGTACGATTGAAGCCGTCGGAGAGAGCAGATGCGTGATTCTGCAGTGTTTTGTCGCAGAACGCCCACTCCTAAATTCTAGTGATGAGAGGAGCAACCCAATCGTCATTCACACCAGTGTTGAGATGAAGGACAGTTGTGTTAAATCTCCCTCATCGTTCCTACTTGAGTTTGTGTTCTCCATTTTCTAGTTAGAGATGTTCGTGTACATTTTAGTACTACATTTTTTTAGTTAGTATTGCTGGATTGTGTCTTTCTTCTAACAGCGCCTTAATTGTGCAAAAGGAAGAGACTTCGAGTCGAGAGACGACAGCTTGAGAAGGTACTCCATATAACATTGGAGTGTTTCACTAGTTATACACAGCAGCATAGATTGGGTACACTGAAGTTTCCGAGCTCGACCAAGCAACTCGCTCTCAGCGTGGATTTCCTTTTCCCAAAGGACGGGCGGATAGAAGCACACAGGTGTTCTGACTGAATTACGTCCAACTTAGAGCATCTGAAGACCTGCACGACTACAGTGTAGTCTTAGACTTAGCTCTCTCCTCTCTCTGTTTTCCGCGACACAGTGACAGTTTTCATTTGTATACGAGTGTGATATAAAGTAATAGATATAAACAATAATTAAACTGTCCTGTCAATTACTATATAATATATTTTATCCACTTAGGCTTATGTCCCACAGTAAACATTAATGCTTCACTCACTAAGTTGCATGCGTCATATCACTGCTATCACTCCAAGTAGCTCGTTTACTTACTCAGGTCAATCTTGTGCAAGTCCCGAGCACAAAACTTATTTAATTTTCAATATGTAAACTTAATTTCAGTTACGAAAGCTCACTTTGATCTGAGACTAACTCTCCTCAGCTTCTTTATAATATCTCATCAAGCTCGTACATGAATTACAATTCATAATCTCCTTATTTAGACCTCTTATATAGTCTATGCGCTTGTGTTGCTAGCAATAGAAGCCCAAAAGTACCATTTGGGTAATTGCAAATGTCGTGTATATATACTCCACATCTCAGTTTTATTCTCCTCCTCTCAATTTACGAATTTCTTTACACCACACATCTCTCAAACACGTTTTTTCTTCACTATTCTCTCTCTCTTCTCTCTCCTCCTCTCTCTCTCTCTTCCTCCTCTCTGCTCTTCTCTACTACATAAGTATATATTATAATAATACCGTTGTACGTAGTTCTTGCTCTAGTTAAGCGGGTGTACTAACCGGTAATATAGACTATATAAGGACCGTTATAATATATAATAACTATATGTTATATATAATCGGCTATATATATATAGAGGAGCTAGTTATATATATTATTATATATATATATAAGTATACAACATAAACATATAAATAATATATATAATAATATAGAATATATATACTATATATACATATATATACAAACTAATTTATCTACCTCAGAAAATCACCTATAATCTTATGAGTTAGAACAATGATAGTTTATCATATGTAAATATAAGTTATATATGTACAATTACCTATGTAATTTAGTTTTATTAATATACTATAATGTAAATACTGTTCATTAGTTACAAGTTTATACATATATACCTAGTACCTAATAGAGTTATAAATATAAACAAGTCTTTTATATTTTTACTATTCGTTGTATCAATTTTATATAGTTAAATCTTCGTGACTTGTCCAGCATTTGATCTAAAACAGGAAGCACCGGTATATATATAGTGTGAGTGGAATACTTTGTGGTTTGTGTTTGATCTAATTACCGCTTTCGCATTATACCCTTTGATATATTATATATATCAGTGTAGTGTATCAACGAGCGAGTAAGTTGACCATCGCTTTATCTGCTTCACATGTTAATGTGTGATCGTGATTGTTAAGGTGTGATAACTATAATATGTAAACGATTATGACTGTATGTTGTGTTCTTGATTTGGTTGGTTATTGCTTTGGTTCTTTATATACAGTATATTATTGTGATCGTAGCTAATTAATTAGTACCATTGAGTAAAGCACTCTCATACTATAATGAATGAATTAGATAATAAATTGAGGTTTTTAAAAATAAATCAGTAAATAAAGTAAGCACAGCCAAACTCACGGTCTCACCGAAATAATTAATAAGGTGATAGTTATTTCATAAAGATAAGGGAAAACCGTACCTCTCACTACTCACTACTACTACTACTAACTATACTACTACTACAACTAATACTACTACTTTTTAAAAAACATCGGCGCATAACTCTTCCATTTTTGAGGCAGCGGATCGCTGTGCGTTCAATCTTTCGACGCAAGCAGTCGTCGGAATACAGCTACTTTCCTTCTTTAGTCCCCACTAGTCGGTTATACTATACTATATATTATATATAATACTATATAATAAATTTTATATATATATTATATATAATACTTATATACATTTTATATCAGCGAAGTTTATTTATATATGCCGACTAGAGCGAGTGTTAGACTTAGCCTTCACCTTACCCCCCTTTCGGCGACCAGACACTTTTTCATTGAGACTGATATGTTATATATAGATAATAAAATAATAATAATAATAAATAATAATAAATAATAATAATTAATAATAATAATAAATAATATATATTAAATATAATATAATAATACAATAATAATAATACATAATAATAATCAATCATAATAATAATAATAATATAATTAATTAATCAATAATAATAAATAATTATAATAATCAATAATATAATAATAATTATAATAATAATAATAATAATAATTAATATATTTATTTAATGAGAATTAAAATAAAACTCAATCTTACAATTTTTAAATAAAAAAAAACTAAAAATTGACAGATAGCCAAACGACAAACTTCATTTAGCCGAAGAAATTTTGTTTCGAAGAGGAATAGATAGAAAATAATTGCAATGGAAGCAAGACTTGGTACTACTGTATTAGAGTTGCGACGCACCAATTGCCAGTAGCGGTGTAATGCACAACATTCTCGGTGCTCTGGACCTACTCCCTATAAATAGCTGCGTATGTTGGTGTTTGACATGTATTGCTTAGCTCTCATGTTAGTAGATTGGATAAATCGGTTACAGTAGAATAATTGATATCTCGATATTTGATAATAGTGTAGTGAAGTACGTTGAAATCAAATATAGGTAAATCAATAAAAGCAGACCTTCCATATCTCCGGTGGTGCCGCCAATTTCAGTAATGAGAACGGTAACATCCGGATTTTCTTCGGTGACGGTACGTAGGCGCAGTTTGATTTCTCCGTCTACATCGGGGTAGATCGTATGAACACACTTAAATGAGAGAGCTAGCTAGCGATCAAAGCCAAAATAAGAGGCACACGATAATAAAGAAACGGCTTCTTCATTTTTTTCGATTTCGCCATGTTGATAAAAAATAGACAAGGAGGGAAATGCATTCTTTGAGTTTGCAGGGAGATAGATTTCTCATTAATTCATATGTTTAATAATTGCGAATAATAATAATAATAATCATATAACTTGGATAAATAGAATAATATTGAAGAGTGAGAGTATCATAGAATAATAATAATGAGAAGATAAAATGACAGTAAAGTAGT
Organism: Trachelipus rathkii; assembly: GCA_015478945.1. Taxonomy (NCBI): domain Eukaryota; kingdom Metazoa; phylum Arthropoda; class Malacostraca; order Isopoda; family Trachelipodidae; genus Trachelipus; species Trachelipus rathkii. Next base: position 46,323 of record JABUQX010014185.1, read on the forward strand.
TGAGAGATAGTAAATATCTATAAAATCCTTTAAAAAGCATAATAATAAAAAAATAATATATATAATAAGTTATTATTAAAGTATGGAATATACAAAGCTACAACAAAGTGTACTTGGAACCATTGTCTGTATGAGGATGAGAGTAGATGCGGTTCGCATCTGGATAGTGCGCGATACATGAGGCATAAAATCTAGCGAATTTGAAATTTAAGAGATGCCCGAGATAAGATATATGTTGTTGAAGTCTTAATATAGTGTGTAAGTAATAAAAATTGTATTATAAATATTTTGCATGAATTGCTCGGTAGAATGACTCATTTAGTAGCGCGTCGCTAATAGTAGCAGCATGTCCTAAGAGGGTGTTAGCTCCTCCAGATGATTAAGATGAGTGTTATTGTATTCTCGGACGGAAAATTTGATATAAATGGTCTGATGAGAAAGAATATCTTGTTGTATAATAAAGTTTAACTCGTAATGGCCTTAAGTAGTTGCGGTAGGAAAAGAATATATAATATAGAGGAGCTAAGTGAGTACTATAGAACATGTGTAGAAACAGGTATGATCTATATATAGTTAGTGGTAGTAAGTATGTAGTTGATGACAATAAAATATACCATATATTCATTTCATTCAGTTAGTGAAGAGAAGTTAGATGGGCGAGAAAGAGATGTGATTTGTTGTATATACTATAGAATCGGTATTAATATATTCATATACTATATATTAATAGAACAATTCGTGGAATATTATAGTAGAGAGATCTGTAACGTGTATGGGAGATTATTATATAGTGAGTTGTTGTGTATTTAACACGAGTAATACATAAGAAGAGTAGCTATAAGTGACACAGTGGTCGGTGCGAACAATGTATAAGTAAGTAGTAAGTGAGAACCAATATAAAGTAGATTTGACTAGATAGAATAAGTTGAGTGAAAATAGGATTCTAGTTATTAATGAGGCTTTCACTCTCTCAAAAGTGATAGCGAGTTGTCGTACAATAATTGTCAGATGTTGTATAAACGTGAAGATATCAGTAAATATGTTATATAATGTGAGTTGATACCAGCAAAGTAGATAACCCATAGTAGTACAAGTTGATCGCACGATATAGTAAAAAAGAACAGATGTTGATATAGTGCTAGCATGAGCTAGCTGCATCTCTTTGTGACAGATAGTACAAAAAGTGTATGTGATTTCAAATTTCTGATGAGAGTTACGAGAGCATGGAGGGTAAAGCAACAATTTAGAAGAGAATTAAATGTCGATTTGCAGAGTAGTAAAAGAGAATGCGATAGTTATATTGTTATCGTACTGACCAGTGATGCATGTTAAAAAGTAGAAGAAATATTTCAGCAATATAAGAGTTAAGAATTAAGATGAAATTATTGGACAACTTTGAGATTAGAATTATAGTGTGGCGATGTTAAAAATTATAGGAAAACTGTATTGTAAGTAGTATTATAAAGATATAGTAAGTAGTAAAGTAGATAGGAGAGGTAAATAAAAAAAGGTGAGTATAAGTGATAAGTATATATATATATATATATAGATATATATACTAAGGTAAGTTTAGTTAGTATACGATATGTTTGAGTAGGTAAGATAGTAAAGATTAATAATAAGTAGATAAGGTAAATAAAGCGAACTCGATAAGGGAGTGTAGGATTGTGTAATATATGGAATGGTGAAAATGTATGTGTAGGTAGAAAGAAGAGTAAGGTGATATAATAGATCGAGTGATCAGTATTAAGTGAATATAGTAGTGAGTGTTGCAGTAATGGGGATATGTGTAGAAGTATATATATATGTGTAATATAATTCATATAAAGTATGTAATACAGTGTACAGATGTGAGTGTAGAAAAAGATATATATGAGGTATATATAGGTTAGGTGAGAGAGAATAAAAGGAAAGAAAGTGAAAAGTAATTAGTAGAGGAAGAATAAGTAAAGGTGAAATTCGTTATGATATATATATATCAGTATGCTAAGGTCTTAAAAAAGTATGATAAATAGTAAATTGTAGATGGAGTAACTAAAGAGGGTGATGCTGACTATATGAGAGTGGTATTTGTTTAATTAAGAGTTTTTGATGACATTTTTTCTATAGTTTTAATGATAAGTAGCATATATATGTAGGTAGTGTTAGAATGTTGTTGTTTGAAGTATTCATGTTATATATATCTGGTATTATCTATGATGAGAATCTCAGATGATTAATAATAAATGGTCAAAGTTATTAAGCCTTTATCAGGTCGTTTTCGGTAAACAAATAAAAGTCTACGTGATGCTTATCGTTCTTGAAGATTGAGCGAAGTATAAGTATCATTACAGTACATAGCTCTCTCTGAGTTGTGTTTTGATTAACAATGGTATAAAAGCGCGGTTCTTGAGCGAAAGTTTCATTCTCTTGTGAGCGTTTGCCGTATCAAGATCTAAAGCGAAATAAGAAAATTGAAATGGATGTTCAGCGAAGTGGTTCAAAGTTAGCGAGCAGCAAGCCTGGGTAGAGTCACTTTATTGATTTTTTTCTTGAGTTGTTAGTTTTGGTGTGGTGTTTTTAGTAGTATGGTTTAGACCTCTGAGCCTAGCGCCTGCGTTTGTAACGATACAGAAAGAGCGCTTTAGTAGTGTTGGTATCTTGGTTGCAGGTCTGGTGTATAATCTCAGTTTAATATATATGTAACAATGGAACATCTGTTGGAAACGAAAGAATGACAGCAATAGTGTCACTAAGAAATGATATACATGAGTTTTGTTGTTATCTATCTTCCTTGAGGATATTAGAACTCTCAAGAGACTTTTTGAGAGATGCGCTGGATTGCTCCCTCTTGACGTAATTATGTATTGAGAGAGAGAATGGGAAGAGCTCATAGAGCGTGAAGAAGGAAGAATCATGGAAAGGTTGATAACGCGTAAGATATACAGATAGTAAATTACACTCTGTTATTCAGACAAGAAAGACTCGGGCATCTTTTCTTTTAAAAGAACTTGACAATGGGAAAATAATGATATGAGCACACATATCTGTCATATTGTGTTCTTATCACTGTGATACTTTGAACTAGTTCAGTTACACAGTTAATTGGTGATAAAGATTATACAAAATAGTGTCCTAAAAAACTTTTTTTAAGTTTAAAAGGAGTTAACCGTTAATACTTTTTGCAAGCTCTTAATCCCTTTCACATTTACTCTAAATCATTGTTCATAAAGAATAATCGCTTCGTTTTAGGCTTTCGCAAAATACTTTTAATAAAAAAAGAAATAATACTCCAGGTATATATATATATATATTATATATATATATATAATATAGTATATTATTATAGTCAGTAATAATAGTCTTATAACTATGAAGATTCTTGTGAGCGAATGAGTCTTAAACTAATATATAATAATTAAATATTGATATATATATATACTCTATATACTAAATATTATATATATATATTCTTTCTTTGTTCCTCTTAATCTTCCACCCCAGTTGGGGATACGATACATACACCGGAATTAGAATAGTTAAGCAGAATAACATGATGTATGTCGAAAGGAAAGCTCCCTCCTAACTTTAAGTAAGAGTTCACAGCAGCTGAAAGTTCACCTTAAGGTTTAACAACAATAATAAGGTATTAAAGTTTACTTCTTTTCAGTCTTCTTGGGAAGCAGAACTGCCTGGATGTTTGGCAGAACGCCACTTTGAGCAATGTAACACCAGAAAGGAGTTTGTTTAATTCCTCATCGTTCCTGATAGCAAGTTGAAGATGACGTGGAATTATTCTCATTTTCTTATTATCTCTGGCTGCATTACAGCCAATTCAAGAACTTCGGCAGCCAAATACTCCATTACAGCAGCAAGGTACACTGAAGTTCCGGCGCCAACACGTTCAGCGTAGTTTCCTTTTCCCAAAAGACGATGAATACGTCCAACTAGGAACTGAAGACCTGCACGACTACAGTGAGTCTTAGACTTAGCCTTCACTTTACCTCCCTTTCACTGACGACCATACCAGGGTTTTCCATGAGTACCAAAAACCTAGTTTAACGGTGTGTGAGATATAAGGTGAATTTTGTAGAGAATTAACATAATCTAAGTTCATAAATCCGGTCACCATACATCTAAAGAACTAAATTCTACCTAACTTAGGCTTAAAACAGATACGCCACTACCTATTTTCTTTTACAACACAGCTTCCTGTTCATTCCATACTAATGTTAATCAATTTCCCAATGACCTTTGTCTCCTCTCAGTCCCGCATTTGCCCAAAACTTACTATACATCAAACTTCTAATGGTGTATCAGACACCACTTTACTGACTCCACTATGCGAGCCCAAATCTTCTAGTATCGTCGATCATTGATAAAGCCTTTATATTGCTTTTGATGCTTGTCATTTCATCCTTGTTTACTCTAGAGCTATATACTCGAAACTCCATGACCCCCTTAATACTCTGCTATACTTTTTAATTCTCAATTGTGAACTCGTAATCTTCCTTTGACTAACCTATTCATAGCGTCCTCAAACAATCGGTTTATGTCAAAATAATTCTCTCTCTCTCTCTCTCTTCTCTCTCCTCTCTCGACTCTCTCTCTCTCTACATAAAAGTATATATATATAACTAAGTATCTTATGTGGAAGTATATTAACGTGATAACTATAAAATATAGAGCATTGAAAAATCTTTATGTCTCTGTTAGATATGAGACACAGTTAGCAGATCAGAACAAGTCATTCTATTAGTCTTAAGTAGAAGTAAGAATAAGATTATAAGCCATACAGAACATCTAGGAACGAGTTAGGAAGAATTCTAATAATGATAAGTGCTCGATGGATACTGACTTAACAGGAGTGTAATTGAATGTTAAAAGAAATGAGTTATCTATAAGTGAATATGGATCGTTTTCATTTTAAATAAATTTATATGTTTTTTTTTAATAATTTCTTAGATGTTAATATTACAAATATTTAATATTAAATAGAGTGGATGTAAAAATTTGATAGATATAAGTTGTCATAATGTTAAATCTTAATAATCTACAGGACAACAGGAAATATACATACATATATGAGTTTTTGAGTACTCATATTTCATAATAACTCACTCTAATAAACTTAATAAAAAAATATTATATATTATTGCTAATATCCATTTAATAAAACCTAAGTAGCATTATAATAATATAGATATCGTCTGATTTGGAACTCACCCTTTTTATATATGATATATATAGAAATTATAAAAGGTAAATAAACACACGAATCTATATATAATATAAACAATATAACTTATATATTATTCAACCTATATATATAAAGCATATTATCAGAGACGAAAACTATTTAAACGAACACTTTAAACTATTTATTATTTACCTATAAATAGATCCATAATTGTATAATAAAATCTAATAATCAAATACGTAATAATAATATATAGATTTAAAAGCTTACGTCATAGTTTTTATATAATATTAGTAAATATAAAACTGAAATAAATATATCAGAAAATAAAAGATGAGAATATAGAGAATCAAAGATTTAAAATAAATAATTAATTTTAATAAATATGATACAATATATTAAAAGCATAATAAGTAATGGGAAGTAAAGCTTCTATATTAACTAATTTAATATATCGTACTATAAGTACCTATTGCAAAACTGAGCTTGTGCTTCTATATCAATATACTCGATGATAAGTGCTCT
>JABUQX010014186.1:0-47500 GCA_015478945.1 Trachelipus rathkii
TTCCTACATACCTATGTTAGCACGATCTACCAAAGGACATCAGTACTGGTGCTCAAGCGGAAGTGGGCTGGTACATTTTAAGTGAGTAGGCTATGTGTAGTGTACGCTAGGTAGGTTAGGTTAGTTAGGTTAGTAGGTTGTTAGGTTAGGTTAGGTCTAGTTAGGTTTAGGTTAGGTATGTCTAGGTCATAGTCAGTTGGGCAGGTTTAGCCAGGTGTAGCTGAGTATAGTATTCCGCAGGTCAAGGCCGAATTCATGTCAAACAGGTTACAATATATATAAATATATATATATATATTATATAATCTTATATATAATCTTATATATAGATATATATATATTATAAATATATATATATATATATTATATGATATTATTATTATTATTATATTATCTTATATTATATACGTTATATATATATATATTATATATAATATATTATATATATATATATAATATACTGCTCTCTCTCTCTCTCACTCTCTCTCTCTCCTCTTTTATGCTCTCTCTCTCTCTCTCTCTCCTCTCTCTCTCTCTCTTCTCTCTCTCTCTCTCCTCTCTCTCTCTCTCTCTCGCTTTGTAGATGCACATGTTTGGATCGTAAAAAGAAACGAATTGTTAGCCGTGGACAAAAACCTAATACCAAAATTCATTCATAGTCGATCCTTGTTAAAAATAAATTAAATATAATAAATTAATTAATTCAAAGAAAATCAATAAAATATACAAAAAATGAATTAAATTTTTCGAATTAAAGAATAAATCGCACAGTCTGCACTCTTTTAACGAATCGCATTCAATGAACGTTTCACTGGTTGTTCTCAGGATTGAGAAGTTAGAAGAGAGAATAACATATGCACAAACAAAAACCAAGAGTTAAGAAAGCAAATAAATAATTTATAATTTTAATTAATCAAAGGATTTCAAAAAAAGTTACGATAATCTCAAATTGTGTGTTGTACTACTTCGACATGTACCCAACGAACTGTCTCACCCTCTCCTCCTCCTCTCGCTCTCTCTCTCTCCTTCTTCCTCGATATATATTATATAATATATATATTTATATAGATATATATACATTTATAAGATTATATATATATATTATTCTATATATATTATTATATTATATTACTATTATATTATATTATCCATTATTATATATATATATATTTATTTTATTAATATATTATAATATATTTATATTCTTTTATAATTCATTATAGGGAATTCCGGACTCGGGTAAATTGACCTGATTTCAAAATATCTCATTACCAGATCTCACGTTTGGTCTGGGGACTAAGGCAAACATTCGACGTAAGCGTAAGGTAGGTCGTATCTTTCGGTGGCTACTATCTTTTGATTTATAACCGGGAAGAATCGACAGACTTGAAGACGAAAAGCTGAGTGTAAGGATTTAAGTGTAGATGTTAAATGTCGTGAAATGATCATGACACGTGCGCACAGGTGTTACGTGGGTGCCTGTTTGTAGTATTAATATTATATATATTAATAATATTATATATATATATATATATATAATATATTATTAATTTAGATATATATATTATATATTATTTATAATATATATATATATATATATTATAAATATTATTATATATATTTATATATTATTAAAATGCGACTGGCGAGGGCCAGTGGAGGCGACTGCGGAATTTGTTAAAAACGCGTCATTAAACGCGACACACGAGACTGCGACGATAACCGCGAACCGCAGGCATGAATTTGCGATTCATCCGACGATGAAAACTATTAACAACGCTTTATAAAACAAATGGCGGACGCAAGTCAGCAAGGTTGTTGCCTTTTAAAAAAAAAAGATTAAATAATAAATAACTAAAAAAAAATAATAAAATCTAAAAAAAAAAAATAAAAAAAAACATAAAAAAAAAAAAATAATAAAATAAAATAATAATTAAAAATAAAATAATAAATTAAATCTGAAAAAAAAAAAAAAACACCATGAAGGTGCTGAGTAAAAAATTTGGCCCAAAAAAAGTTCAAGTCAGGTAAATACGTTGGGTCAAAATGACAGCGTCAGTCAGGTCAAAAAAGGGGCGGACTACGTTGTCCAAATCCCGCCTATTACTACTAACGATGTCCTTAGATCCGATTTATTATTTTTAAAGCAGAAATAAGCTCTCAACATTCACTTGACTAGGAGGCAAAGCTGTATTGTGCAAGCGGCATCTTGCAAATTTGTATTAGCGATAGCAATTAATTGCTCTGTTAATTGATACTTGATCCGAGTCATTTTCATATTCCATCTATACTTAATGAATTCTACCTTTTTTTTCTAGAAGATATTTAGATTGTCTTTACTGGTAGATTGTCTTTTTTATTTTTTCAATCGCTTTTCTGCATGCTCAATTTTTCCCATTATGTTTGGCAAATTTGACTTTTTCATCTCTTCATCTGACACAATTCTACAAGGGAGGATTCCTGAAACTGACTGAACTATCTGACTCCGCCAGATTTCTGTTCAATAGCGTTATTATTTTAGTCCTAGGTTACAGCCCCTCTAGCTTTAATTCAGATTTCAGTTCTGGTAAGATATCTAAACAAATGTCGAGCAAAATATTTTATTTCAGTTCACACTTCTTTCTTTGTCTTTTCATGGAATTTATTTGTTATTTGCTAAAATCCTTTCTATAAAAATTTTCCTCCAGTCAAGTCTTCTGATTGACATTTTTTTTTTTGTAAAGGTGGTGTTTTAGAAATTCTTCGAGTGTTTCTTCGATTTGTTTCCCACTGACATTCGAGAAGAAAGTTCAGAATCCCGCAGCCATCCTACTATTACTATAATCTTTTTAGTTGCAGAAGCCTTTAGGGCATAAGACATGTACTTCCCCATTTTGTCTCTTGACCTATATTGCCACTTTTGCAATTGATTCTTCAGAACTTCCATTAATTTTGGAGTACGGCTGCTTTTGCTATTTGTCTCGCCTGCTATAAGATTTGCTCTATAGTATTTGTGAGACCTCACGCACTGCTACTGCCAAAGTATGAACTCCAATCTCATAGTGTGCAATGTTACGTTATCGGAACATAGTCTTTTCTAGTTTATCAAGTTCATTCTGTGAAAACAACTATTACTCTCGTCCTATTTAATTTTTCAATTACTGATCAGTTTGATGCGTTTCCGTAATTACAGCTATTACTTTTCTCTGTTATTTCGAATTTTTTAAGATGTCAGTCAGTAACACAATCTTGATATATTCGCTGAAATGTTGAGTATTTTTTTCTTTTACTTGCTAACGTTTAGAATATTGTTTTATCTTCAGTCATATATTTAAATTATTACAAAATCATTAGCTTTGCCCATGGGTAAGCATCCATTTTTAAATGCCCAAAGCGTCCCTTTATGCAATTTTTAGCTTATTTTTTTGTTTTATTTTTCTTTTTAGACTATTTTACAAATATTTTTCAGTCTAAAGATTCCAGTTTCATAAGCCATGTTTCCACACGTGCTTTAAATCCTGCGTCATGCAAAACTAAATGGCACTATTTTAACAACATTAAAATCACTCAAAGTATAATTGCCAATTAACATAGGCAGAACAAGCTTTATGGCAACTGAAAAAATTTCCACTTAGTCTTAGTTTTTGAAATTAAAGGTTTTTCCTGATTACCTTTAGTTCACCTTTCTTTTTAATAATTGCAGCAATGTCTGGATGGATTGCGTTTAAATGTCTCATTCATTTAAGGCTCCAGTTCGTGTTTGTGACCCATGAGTCTGTAGTTAGTAGACTTTTTGTGAATGATCGAACTGATTAGTTCCTTTCAACTGAGATAACCTGTCGTCTTGCAAATGAAATATTTTCTCCCATCAGAGTTCAGTTCTATCTTCGGATACATGAGTGCCTTGATTAGCATAGTTGACACATATTTTCTAACGCTATTAACTTACTTAATAAAGTGTTCTAAGAAAGTACTGATCCTCTTTTTTTATTATTAATAATAAATATACATAATTCAAATTTCTGGAAAAAGAGAATATTTATTATATTAATTATATATATATATATATTGATTTATATATATATATTTATATATATATATATTATAATTACTATATATATATTTATTATAATTATATAATATTATATATATTATATACTATATATATCTTTAATATATATATATTATATATATTATATGTATATTATATTAGTATATATTATACTTATCATAATATATATATAAAAAATATATTTTATATATTATTAAATATATATGATATTTATATAGTATGTATATAATATATTATATATATATATATATATTATTATATATAATATATTATATATATATATATATTTATATATATTATATGATGTACAAAATTATTGGAGGTATCTTTCTCAATTATTGAATATATATATATTATATTATAATATATATTATATTTTATATTATTTATTATTATATATATATATATATTTTATTATATTATTTTATATATTTATATTATATATTATATATATTTATTATATTATTATATTTATATATATATATTATATATATATATATTATACGTTTATATATATTATAACACCTATGAGTAAGAATTATAATTACTAATTTGTATTCTGCCGGAGCCGGCGCCTCTTTTTGCGGCTCGACTCCGCCTCCGTCCCGTCCCCTAAAATTTCCTCGATCCGCTCCGGCTCCGGCCCACGGATCCCCAGAATTTCACCTCCGGCTCCGCCGCTCATCCCTCAAAAGTTTCCTGCTCCGGCTCGGCTCCGGCCACCAAAAGCTCCGGCTCCCGCTCCGGCTCCGGCTCCGCCCGGCTCGCACCCTGATTTTAGACATAGCAAATAGCAGTAAACAGACAGCAAACAGCCACCCGGGGCTCTACCCACCCTATCCACCGTGTTTACCTTTTACCATACTTCATTATTAATAAAAATATATATAGCCCTCATTTTTTTTCTTTACAAACTTAAAACCCACAACGATAATATACTAGTAAGGGGTGGTTAAAACAGATTTTTTTTTAAAATAATTTTACTGAAAAGTGCATTATTTAAATACAAAAAGAATACTATGTATTATATATATATATTATATATATATATATATATATATAATATATATATTATATATATTATATATATATATATATTTATATATATAATATTATATATATATTATATATAATATTATTATTTAATATATTATATATATCTATATATTATATTATATATATTATATTATATATATATATTTATATTATATATTATATATATATATTATATTATATATATATTAATATTATTTTTTAACGAGTTATTACAATTTGTTAATATAGTATTTTTAAATATTACAGAACAACGTTATATATATATTATTTATTATTTTTATATATATAATATATCATATCATATATTATATATAATATTTATTTATATTATATATATATAATTATTATATTATATTATATAATACTATATATTAATAATATTGCGCAGAAGACGGTGACGTTGCACTGTTGCTTCTCATATATAAGTCTCCAAAGCGCCTATTCCTTTTGAAATAACTGTAAATATCTCAGAGCGACCGAACCCATTCTTCGCATATTCAGGATCTATTAATTCATTCTCTCATGCCAAAGAGAAGTAAATGTATCAACATCAGTTGTCATTAGCAAGCTGCTATACATTCTATTATAAGGTATTCCCATACCTCAGTGTAAATTATAAAACAGCATAGGCTAGATGTATTAATTCGTCAAGTATGTCAACATTGTCAAAAATATTAATTTTCTTCTTTTATTTTATTCAATGTTGTAATTCATGCGAATGTAAACAGAAACCTATTCTTGTACGTATGAACTGTGTTAGACTGGTACAGTTCCAGTAGATTACGAATCAATACTTTAACACATCGGCAATATGAGGAAAACAAATCTATTCTTTATTACCCTTCGCCTTTTGTTCTAATGGATTTTCACTATTGACTCATGTATCAATATCACTACTCAGCCTTTCCCCTTTCTCACCTATCACATAAACGAGGAATTCTTCACAGAAAGACAAAAGTTATCATGTACACCTACCGCAGGAATACAGGCAATGTGGACATCACCATTTAGTTTACGAATCAAATAAAAGATACAGCGCGAAATAACAATCCTCCTCAATATTCGTTTAACAAAGTTGGAGAGTGTAACGAGAACCATGTTTAGCTCAGTTGAAATATCGCTACAGAATAGTTGTAAACAGTCTACCATCTATAGATAAAATATTTTCAATCAATCATAAGAAAGTAACAAGATTACAACATAACCTCCTTATCAACTCAGAAGTCCATAGAATCACGCGTTACAATCGACAGCACAAACATATTTACAGAGGTTACAATGTATACATACTAACTGTAATTATATGTTAACAAAGGGTCGTAATATTCATAAATTAAACAATGTAGAAAATATCTTTGACAAAAAAACAAAACACGATATATAACTGAACAAACAATAATATACAATAATAAATAATATAATAAAATAATATTATAATAATAATAATCAATAATAATAATAATAATAATAATATAATATAATAATAATAATAATCCCGTGAATTTTATTATATATATATATATATTATATATATATTATATCTATTAGTAATAAATATATTTTTATATATTATATATATATATATATTTATATATTATTATATATATTATATATATATATTAATATATTATATATAATTATATATTAATATATATATATATAATATATATATATATTGTCGTATTATATATTTATTCTGCCATTTTTCGAGTTCGTTCATTTTAAATAATATTATTTTAAAGTTTATAATATAATATTAATAGATATATATATATAGTTATAATTATATGTATATATATATTATTCTATCAATTTTAGTTTCATATTTTATTTAATATATATTATTTATTTGAATGTCTTTACATGACTGCGGTTACGAGACCTCGCTTAAGATTTTAATCCGGTTCCATCCTTTACACAAATGCCATTTCTTCTTTTAGATCTAATATAACTTTTCAATTCCAACTCCGTCCGAGCTACAGACGAAGCAAGTTCTCTCCCTGCACTCATATGTTTTGGGTCAGGATCATTCACGTAAATGGATTCTTCAAGCTGACCGATAAAAGTTATGAACTTCTATCGATCTAAGAACTGATTAATTATATTTTCCGATCTTTAGTTAACAGTTTTTAATGTAATATGCCTCGTACAACTATAATGGGCTGCGTACTAATCGCGTTAACATTTCTGTTTTACGGAACTGTTTTAACATTTTCATGAAAATTCTTTTTCCATTAATTTTTTTTATTTTTTTTTTTTCTTGGGGAATTTGGGATTGAATGTAAATAATAGATTGTAGGTTAGGAGTAAGTGTTTGTAGTCTCCCACTCTACGTCATTTCCAATTTCGTATCTAGATATTTAGAGAAGGTTAAAGTAAGTTTCTTATCATCGTGATCTCCACCCCAATGATAACATTTCAAACGATTTAATATATACTGTGGAACACCCACGCCAGCACACACTACCCAACAACAACGCCCAGCATCATATATACATTAAGCGTGACTTACATATTCATTCACCCACTCTTAGGCCATGTTGAACATACACAATTAATTCGTCTGAACTTCATAAAAACACGTCTGTTCATTTACATATTGTCACTACAGTTCTTGAATAGTAAGCCGTCTGCTTTCTGTATATAAGAGGAGTACATATTTTCGATAGTGATTCCAAGCACAGTCAGTATAGAGACGTATTTATCAAGAGAACCATTCTAACGGTAGAAGTACATCATGGATATAGAACACTTTTAAGACAGAGCACAACTTCTACCACGTTCAAATCTAAAACAATATTGACGATAAAATAAGTATCGAGAGAAAAGATAAGGCAATATTACTGAACACACAAGTCTAAGAGATAAGGAATATTTCAACCAATCACGGAAAGGATAAGATAGTGTCAGCAATCACAAGAAGAGTAGGGGGAATATAGATACACGGATATGTCCAACATTGAATGCATCCAAGTACTTACTACATATTATATATATATATATCTATATATATACTATTATAATATAATATCATATATATATAATATATATTATATATATATATATTATTTATATATTATATATTATATATTTATATATAATATATATATATATATTATATATATATTATATTTATGATAATAATATTATATATATATAAATCCATATATATATATATATAAACATGCAAAATTTCAAATCGTTTCCTTTTGTTGAATGGACTTTAATTTGCTATAAAATGACTTACTTTTTCTTCTTTAGATTCAAATTTATTTATTTTTTTAAATTCTTTGATTTAATTTTTGAGTGTATTTACGAAGTAGGGAACTCTTCTCCTGTGTCCAGGTATGAGTGTTGAATATACAGAAGAGATGGATGAACAGATAATCGAATGTCCAATATATATATTTATATATATATATATTATTATATATATATAATATATATATTATATATTAATAATATATTATAATTTATATATAAATTATATATAATTATATTAGTATATTATATTATATAATATATATAATATATATATTATTAGTACTATATATATATTTATAATTATATATATATTACGGTATATATAGATATATATTATAACTATTTTAAATATAATATATATATATAACTATATACTAATACTATATATATTATATATAATGTATTAATATAGATTATATATATATATATATTATTATAATTATATATATGTATATATATATATATAGACCCACCCCAATGCGAGGCTTAGCCTCGCTCAATAGAAAGCCTTGTGATACTCCCGAGATTGCTTTTCAACGATGATAAACTTGTGTTCATGTAAATAATTTGACTGTCCTTTGATTTAACAACATTGAAAGATCTCTTAATAGATATATAATATAATATATATTATATGATATAATTATAAATATATAATATATATATATATATATATATATATATCATATATTATATTATAATATATATATTATATATTTTATATATTATATATATATATATATAATAATTATAATATATATATCTATATATAATATATATTATATACTTTCTTTATATTTATATTAATATTTGCATTTTTTTCATTAATTTATTTTTTTAAAAATCTTTTTCAATCTCACCCCTTACTATGTATTATTATTTGGTTTAAGTTTGTAAAAGAAAAAAGAATGAAGTAATATTTTTGTTAATAATAATATTGGTAAACGCAGCATAAAACCAGTAAAACACGAGTGGGAAGTGAGCGTGCCCTAGGCCCCCGTGATGTGTTTGCTGTATTTTTTACTGCTATGCTGTATGTCACCTAAAATCATGTTTTTTTCATTGGAAATTTGAATAATTTATAAAACAAAAACCAATGTTTTTTAAAAACATGTTTTTCAAAAAACAAAATGTTTTCATCAAAAGACAATTTTTCAAAAAAAAAAATTATTGTTACTAAAGACAATGTTTTTCAAAAAACATTTTGTTTTTCAATACATGAAAATATAAATTTTATTCCTTTCATATGAAAAAATGATTTTCTTTAATTACTTTACTCTCACTTTAAATCTTAATTTGGTAATGAAACAGGTTTTCTATAAAAAAAACGCCTATTTAGAAATAAAAAAAAATGTAAGACTATGTGTATACGAACTCTATACTAAATATTACTCTGTTTGCTTCTCCTCCTTCTTCTTCTTCTTTCTTCTCTTTCTTCTCCTTTTGCTCTTCTTCTTCTCTCCTCAGCCTTCTTCATTCTTCTTCTTCTTCTGCATTTTGTTCTTCTTCTCCTTCTCTCTTCTTCTTATTCTTACTTCTTCTTTTCTCTTCTCTCTCTTCTTATTCTTCTTCTTCTCTTTCTCCTATTCCTAGGCTGAATCATTCTTCGATATTTTTTCTTATTCGTCTTCTTTTAAGAAACTCTGAAGCACTCTTCTTTTTTTCCTTCTCAAAATGACAAAAACACATTTTGAAAATATGAAACCCCAAAATTCCGAATCTGTGTCCTTTGACACATATATAAGACACACAATCGTTGACTCATATAATTGGGCAGAAATGTCAAGTCGTGGCTCCCAATCACAAACTCCGCTCCGACTCCGGCTCGGCTCCACCATGTGCATCCGTCACATAACTCAAATCTATTTCATTTTTCTCTTCTGTTCATCATCAAATTTCAACGTTCTAAGTTCTTTTCCTGGTTTTGGGGCTCAACCCCCTCCCACCTGGACCGCGGCGGGAACTGGGGCTTAGCGCAGCAGGCACTTCAACAAACCATGGTAGCCAGTTTGAAGAGGAATATGCTTAGACTAGAAACTTTAAAAACCAAAAAAGATATAATATATGACGCACCGCGAGCACCGTTCTCTGTGTATATGATAAGCTCCGATCCACTCGGGTATGCCAGAATTCAACTCGGCATACCTCGAAACATAGGAGTAGCTCAACTCTCTAGCTCGAAAAATAACAAAGTTGAACATGCACTAGAAAAAGGGGCGGTAGGCAAATGGATTAACTCATAGAAGGAAAAGATACCATCCTAAAACAACTTCTATACCCACCACTTGAATCCTCATACCTCAAAACATAGGTAGGACACTAATTCAGTGTATTCTATATGTAGTCAACGCGCTAGAAGTGCTAGAAAGGTATGGATCTACTCTAGAAGAAGCATACTAACATCTATCTAATATACACAATCGACTCACGTCCTATAACATTGGTAGGCACGAAATTTGAGTGATTTAGGATGTAGGACATGCGATAGCTAGAAGCTAGAAACAGCTAGGCCACTGAAACCCTCAAAAATGAGTTCTACCCCATTGAAAACATAGATATAGACAACCTCATTTGTACCTAACTATGTAGCTGGAGCCAGATTCTATTCTGGCACCGCAACCACCAGCTTCGGCTCCGGCCATATAGTTCGCCATTTATTTTAACATAGCCATTCTATTTCATTTTCGCTTTCGTCATTTTACACTCACCCCAACTTTCAGCTTTCTAAGTCCATTTTTAGGTTTTTGGGGCGGTGACCCCCACTCCCCCTTAGACGTACCGGCTTGAAACATTGGATGCACATTTTGCAACATATAATAACGCTCGCCAAGTTTGAAGAGTGATCCGTGTCTCTAACACCTCTTTGCCTAAAGTATGACATTGGTGTCGTTCGCATACCATATAAATGACCCCCGGCTGGCCATGGGCTCATGACTTCGGAAGTAACTAGGAATCTTCATTTTTGAGACTTCTTACCCCTGTTTGACACCCGTCCATGATAGGTTTTTGACAAAGCGTAAGCCATCTACCGACAACGCATGTTGATGACGTTCTAAAACCACAACGTGAAACGCCTCCGCTATCGCAATCGGTAATCGACTCCGCATACTCAAACATACTAAGCAACACCGAGCTCGGCTTCATAGCTCCAGAAACAAAAAAATGTTGCACAGGTGCATTAGAAAAAGGAATGTAGGAATAATCTAATTCCTAACTCTTGTTGCAATGAATCGAGGCCGTCGTAAACCACAGAAATCGATTCAACAGTGTCGTATTACTAATCTCAATATCGGGATATAATCCGTCACATACAGATACAATCGCAACTAGAGGGGTTGATAGGGGGTGACAGGTATAACTGTAGAGGAACCAAACCTTAGCAGCATTCTAAGTATAACCATTATCCTAATACCTTATAACATGAGGATAACACCCATCATTAGACGTTCTATATGTCGTAGGATATTTCATGTAAAAATGCTAGAAAGGGGGCGGGCTAACTCGTAGAAGAAGCCTCTAGACATCTTATATTACACCATGCGATTTCCCCGTACCTTATAAACCTCGGAATAGATCCATATAGCCTATCTATTACGTAGGCATATTGCTGCTAGAAAAGCTAGAAAAGGGGGGCGGGCCTAACTCTACAAGACGCATTCTAGCACCTTCCAATACACACTAATCGATTCCCCGTACCTTATAACATAGGGGTAGACACTAATATCGATGTATTCCTTCATATAGGTCGGAACGTGTTAGAAGCTAGAACAGGTGACACCTTTGCGCGTTTTGCGGATTCTAACCCTTCATCCCAAATCTGTTGTATACTACTGTCACCACAGGCGTAGCTAGCCGTTGGCGTAAAACAATTTTAGTTCGAGAAACCTCACAATCAGCCTTTTTGCTGCCCTGGCTATTGCATTAATGTGAGTGAAGAGAAGAGAGAAGAAGAAGAAAGAAGAAGAAGAGTTAAGAAGAAGAAGAAGAAGAAAGAAGAAGAGAGAAAAGAAGAAGAAGAGAAATCACGTATTCTTTGTATATATAGTTTTAAATTTTTTATATTAATTAAATTTCAAAATAAGGAAAATTTTCATTTCTTTAGTATTTTTTTATATAATGATTTATATTAAAATTATTTAATTTGGTAATTGAATTTAAAAAAATTGGTTTAAGGTATATATAAATATTAAACCATAAATGCGATTGATAAATAAAAATCGAAAAATTATCTAAATATGAAAATCAAACATAAAAATAAGTCCTTGTAATTTAAATTAACTAAATATGCAAATTAGGCAAGTAAAATCTTATTACAAATAAAATTACATTTCCCTTGACAAAAGAAAAAAACTGAAGAGAACGAAAATCAATTCTCTGTCTGAAGAAAACTAAAACCAATCTATTGAACTAATTAAATTCTTCTAATGGAGGTTCAACGCTACTTAAAAATTTTAAAAGCTTTTCCATTCTAATCATTAAAGAAAAAGAAAGAAAGATTTTGGACCAACTTTCCTTTTTCGAAAATCGATGATGGCAATCGGTATTTTGCTTCAGCTTTAGACATACATAGGAGTAAAGTTTTCTCCCGATTGAACCAACAGAAATCTCTTAATTAACTCCGGGATTTAGGAGCCAAAGAGTCCGCCTTGAGTTCCGATTGAAGGGAAAGGAATATAAAGAAAAATGTATCTCTTTGTGGCAAAGTTAGGAACTTAAGAGAGCAAATTGAATTGAATTTTTAATTTTATCGAAGAAAGCTCGTAATATTATATATAATAATATTATATAAATATATATATATATTCTATATCTCCCTCTCACATAATTCCTAATCCCTCCCTATCCTTTCGCCTTCTTGCAAAACAATAGCCCCCCCCCCGACCCACTCTCATATATAATATCCACAAAATACCTCCCCCTAACCTTTTCACGCCTCCATTCGGGCATACCCATCCCTACGGCATATATAGTATATATACTAATATTTATAAACACTATAATATATCATATATAATATTTATATTATATATATATATAAATATAATATATATATATTAATATATATATAATATATATATATATATATCATATTTATTAAATATTCATATCTGTCATGTAGATGTTATATCATTGTATATTTATTATATATATATATAATATATATATATATATTATATATATATAATAATTGGGAGGCCAGGTAGGTGCTATTACCGTAGCCGGATACCGGATATCCGGCTGGAAGTTATCCGGATATCCGGCAGGATATCCGGTTAACTTGCGTCGGCGCGAGGGACTAAATAAAAAAAATAAAAAATGTTCTTTTTTTTTTGCTTCATTCAGGTACTACATTCTCCACTCGGTTAAACTTTCATTCTACACTTTACGTTTTTATCATTTTAAAAAAATATAGAAAAACAGTGGTAGTTTAAAGTAAGTAATAGCAATCACATTTTGAAAATGCGTAGTTTTTTTTACACTTGTTTAAAATGAAAAGTATGACAGAATTTTAATTATATATTATTCTTCAGTGTATACAGTTGAGTATGTTAGCTTTTAAACTGGCTAAAAATTTTTGTTCCAAACAGTGCATAGTGATTAAATCGCTGGGCCTAACTGGCCCTATCACCCTCCCCCCCCCCATAAAAATTGATCGTGGGGGAAATTGGCACCATTGTTTTATTTTATGTAACCCTATTTTATTGACAATTTTTATTACGAATAGCTATATAAACTATAATAAACAGTACTTATAATTAAATAAAATTAGTAATAAAAAAAAATTTAATATGCGAAATATATTTCAAAAAAGTGTCAAATTGTGCTCCACCGAATGAGGGTGAATGGGCTAACTTGTTATATGTTATATGCTACTTATTCTATTTATTATTACTTATTACCTAATTTTAATGTTATTAATTAATCTTATATATCTAAAAACAGACTTTAGAATTGAATTTATACATAAAAGAGGAATTTAAAAAGATGGCCCAATTCACCCCACAATGGTGTCCGATTCACCCCTTCAAACTGAGTCTAAATGAGCGTTATTCAAACTTTAATAAAACTATCATTATTAGAATTACATTATTATTTTTGTGTGCTTATGACCTTTCTTATTCAGGACTTATTTTCAAAAAAAAAAAAGAAATTCCAAAAGTTTAGGAAAGGGGGAGACGAAGTCATAACCTTAAAGGGCCCACGTCATCCCGCCGGACGATATACGGTTATATTATATATTATTTATATTATATATATAGATATAATTATATATAATATATATATAATATATATTATATGATTATATATATTATAATATATTATAACTATAATACTATAAATATGCAAGTCTCCGATATATGGTGCCCCCTGTATTAAAAACACACTATAACACATAAAAACTGAATACTTTTTTGAATTCAGCGACATTGTAATGCAAGAACCAAAAAAAAAATTAATATTGATTAATTTTTAAAATAGAATAAACTCGGTGTCAATGGTATTGAGGGTTAGGATTAATAGCGGAAGTGAGCAGACTTGGTTTTGTATGTCTCCTGTTATTCAATTTTAATATGGATGGGGTTATGAAAGAATGTCGGTAGGATGGCAGGAAATCGTGTTAGTAATGATGGAGAATGGAGATGTAGTGGAGGGTGCCTACCTATGTAGCGGTATGATTTTTTGATACGTTGGCGAATCTTGAAGAGAGTTGAGGCATGTAGAGAGATTTGCCAGAGGTTGTCAAAAGGAGAGCTTGAAAGAGTAACGTGTGATAAGAGTAACGATTATGGTCCGGAGTGGAGGACAGTCCTCAGTGTGAGTTATGTTAATGGTGAGCAACTGAACATGTGTCTGGTTTAAAGTATTTAGATATTGTTGGATGAGAAGGAACGGATGATGCAGGGTGTAGTAAGGAAAGTTCGGAAGGCAGTAAGTGTCTGGTAGCAATTAAATCGTGTGAATGTAAAGGGGACAAGTCTATGGAGTGTGCTAGGGCTCTTACATGAGTGTAATGTGGTTACCTGTGTATTGTATGGTAGTGGACTATGTTGAAAAAGATAGTATAGATTCTGAAATTCAATGTCGTGCAGATGATACTCTTAGGGTGTGCCATAGGTTAGAAGAATTGATAATGAGGAGATGAACGTATTAGAGAGTTGTGTGGCGGAGCTGTGAAGAAAGGAGTAAATGAGAGAATAAATGGAAAGGATATGTGTGAAGATGGTTTGGTCATGTGAAAGGATGAATGATAGTCGGTTGTTAAGCGGATGTATTGTGGCGAGTTTGTTGGAACGATTGGCTGGGAGACCGAAGAAAAAGTGATTGAGTCAGTAAACGAATTTGAAGGAAGAGAACATGAGTTTGGTAGAGGCGAGAAGAACTGTGTTAAACAGAGTGAATGCGGCGTTTTTGAGGGGGTATCGATTTGGTGTGGACCCACCTGGGCCAAGGATGAACCCTTACATTGACGATCTACCATAGTGAGGTCCATCGCTGTCCCATGAAGCTCTAGGGTGGATATGTTTTGACTGCGACGATTCTCACTAATTAATGGTACAAGGGGGGTAAGGCTGGGATTTCTTTCGACTTTTTCAAATTCATTCACTCCATTTCTTTTCCGATGCAATGTTCGACTTATTTTCTCTTTATATTTCACTTTTTTTCAAATTGTTTCAAGCCATCTCCTACACGCTTTTAAATTTTAAAAAATTCTTTATGAATTAAAAGTAAATTATAATAATGCTTGTTAAAACTAAACGAAAATAAATGCAAAAATTAAAAAATTAAAAATAAAAATTAAAGTTAATATTAATTAAAAAAATAAAATTGAGCATATAGGTTTAGGTTAGGTCAGGTCACCAAAAAAATTAATTTCGCCTCTAGAACATCTATCTATCATTAAGTTTGTGTGTGTGTGTGTGTGGTGTGTGTGTGTTTGTGGTGTATGTGTGTGTGGTGTGTGTGTTGTGTGCGTGCGCGCGATATGTAGTCTTAACATGAAAAGAAAATATTGGAGACTCATGATGAGGGAACGCTCGGAAAATTTGGGCTGTCGAGGCAACGATGAGCTATCCGTACGACTCGAAAAACCTATTTTACTGTCCATTGATTATTTACTTTTTCTTTTACGCACTCCTATTTTATTCTTCTTGTCATTTTCCTCGCATTGCCCCAATGCGCGCTAATCCTCAAATATATAATGTTCGTTAACCGAATTTCCTAGCTACCTCCTCGTCTTTCTTTTACATCACGGGCGACAGCTCCGTATATATAGTTGAGGACTAATCGATCTATCCCCAGCACATCAACATCATTAGTCATCATCTCTCCTCAATTATATATAATTATATACCTTAATTAAAATATATATACAAACCAATACTACACACAATACTACCTCGTCAACCCTTTAAACTTAGCTTTAACTCATTTAGTAAATAATACCTATAATATGATTATATAATATATAATACTAATAACTAGTTACTAATTTATTCTGTCTCTAGCATACTACAATTTATACTACCGTCTACTATACATGTTATCAATTCTACTACTCCTATATACTTATCTAGTACTATACCTATCATGAAGAAGGATAACGTTCCGCAATTACGCAATTGCGGCTTTATAAATACAAATAAATTGAGAATGCGATTACAAATGCAATTATTGTGAGGGACATATTTTGTGAGTTACACTCGGAACCAATGTACACAATCTATATCATTCGCATTTGGAATAAAGTACTACCAAAAAGAAAATTGTGAGATTTTCAGTGAATGCAAAATTTATAGATCCATGCAAATTGTTTACACGATTTGCCCATTCTTTGATGTACGCCTGCATTCTGTTTCATATACAGCAAACCAATTTTTCAATTTTTTTTATTTTTCATTTATTCTATTGCTTGAGTACAGGCTTCATGTTAACGTATCTCTTTCATCTTTACTGCATAGTAAAAATCATTTTAATCTTATCTATTATACATAAACTGATCTGTTGGCGTGGATTACATAATTCATCGACCGTCATTCTCAACACTTCGAGAATATTAGTTCCTTCGCACCTCACATATCCTGTCCTAAAAAAGATTCATACACCCCGAAATCACACTACAGCCACCACTTTTCATCCCCTTAATCGCGACGACTATATTTATCTTTCCTCCGACCCATACCTTCATGATCCCATTGAGTTTTTATCAAGTCCTTTTCGTGACCCTGACATTTGCTTAACTTTTTATATCTTTTATACTGAAGCGCAGGAACATTAAGAATAAATTCATGTTTTTTTTTATTAAAATTTCTGAGAAAAGTGGCTATCAATACCAATCTTTCGCCATATCGTCCTATCTCTTCTACATACTCCGATACGCTGCCAGACCTATATATTCTTCATCATATCTACACTCTCGTGTCACTCCGTCTAGCGTCTAGCATCATCCTATCGATCGGTGCCTGCTATAAATTCCACTCATATATCCCCTACGCACAACCATTCTATTAACAAATACTTAAAACACCGTTCGGATGAAATAACAACCAGATAAACCAACGCCCCCTCTTTCTGATGGTGGCAAATCATACCGTGTATCATTAAGGAATACTTTACTATTTTCCCGTTTAACCCGCGTATCGTCGCTTAAATTCCATTATAAAATATCATATTTCACTACCTCACTATCATTTTAATCTACGTTTTATACAATTCGTAACTCATGCTTCCCTCTAGCATTGCTCTTAACCTTATAAATCTAAACATCACTTCACCAGCTACCTAATTGCTACTTTTAACCATGGATACCTACTTATTTCGCGACACTTTAAATGCAAATACGTTCACCACCAATTCAGATAATTGTATTGTACAGTCAAATAAATGATGAATAAAATAACATAACATTGGCCCAACATCGAAGTATAACACAGGTATATATATATTATATCTATACTAACCCGAACGAGTGCTAACTCTCTTCCCTAGACCTTATCATCTACTCTATATACTACATAAGTTACTTCTAATAATTAATCACTATACGATCTATATAACAACTGTCATAAAAGAATCAGTCTGTTTCTACAATCACATATAATATATTATAATATTATCTCATATATACATCATACACCTCTCAGCCTAAATGAATCTACCATAACTCCACCATCCTATAACTTACTAGGTCCTACGTATTAACCTTAGCCCAAGCTCATATACAATTTCTTGTTAAATAGATAAAATTTCATAATATTCTATTCAACATCCATCTCTCTGAATTACTCTTCAACACCAACCACGCGAGGCAAGAAAACCCATGCTCTAACGCTGGGATGAGTAATTTATCCGGTTATCCAGGCCGCAGATAAATCATGATATCCGCCGGTACCGGATCAGTCAAAAACTTCGGCCCGTGAATAGCGGCCGGCCTACTAGCGCACCGATGTTGCCTCCCGGACATCACCCGGTGCCCCACATCCCTCCAAATTTATTATGCAAAATATATTTATTAATACCTATATAATTATTATCTCCTGACCTATACTACTTAGGTACCACCCTCTCATACACTTCTATATGTAAGTGTTTATAATATATGCGTTCCTGACTATAGTTATATACGACACTGATACCCTAATAATAATACTTTTACGATGACTATTTATATATATACCCATATAATAATATAAATAAACCTCTTGTACATCAATAAATTTTCTATGTCTCAATGAAACCCGTGTATAATGTAAAATATCATACTATATATTATACTAATATAATAATTATTATTCTAGTACCTCATAATTATCCATAATATTTTACCTTAGAATCGACCACCTAAGCTATCTTGTATTATCATATATACTTAATTATACAATACATAACCTACTACTATCATTCTAGTATAACTACTCATATGTATATAAATAATGTTTAGTAGAATCGTGCTTTTCCACTTGGGAATGCTTTAGTTCGTATCCATGGGAAATAGTAAGCCCAAGTCGAGCTAAACACACCTATTACTATATTTAATACAACACACATATTTACTATACTAATATATAATAAATACTGCAATAGCATATATACACTAACAATACATTATCTGCACACAATACAATACAATCCCACCTAACCCTACATTACCATATCTCAATCCATCGCAATTGACGCAGTCCTCCTTAAGTACTAAATGTACACTATGTATATTATCTATTATTTATATATCTATTAAGTATATATCACAGTAATACTAGTCTCTATATATATATATTGTATACAATTATCTAATCTTTAGCGTTACTGTATTAGACAAGTGACGTAATCCTATAATCAGAACACTTCGTTCCTCACTTACCTTGACTCTATGAGCTACCACCTATATAATATCTATTTCTTCTATATCATCACCTATTAGAGGATGATGCTCGAAAGCTGACATTTTTGCTATTAACACTCGCAGTTGCTTTGCTTATTCTGTCTAGTTCACTTGAAATTCCAATTCTACCAACCGACAACGTGCAGCAATATGTGCATAAATACAATAAACTCTTAACATATGTGTGATCCCTTCGTGAATTTACTACTACTACATACTACTACGATGTTACTCCCACCATACTGAACTCCATCGCTACTCTCTACTATCACTTTCACTTCCAAACTAGCCTCTTATAGCTCTTAGCACTCTAACTATTACTACTTACTAGCTCACATAATCCCACACATAACATAAGTATAACTAACAATAACCAAATATACGAATAATTCTTCTCTAACATAACTGAATCTTCGAATCCATGAATAACTCCCCATCAACTGCCAAATATAAAAGTCCTAATCTACATGTCCGCGACATCTTGATCTAATCCTTCCCCATCACAGATACCTAAATACATCAATACCATTAATCATTCAACTATCCTCTAGCATCAATACAACTAAGACACATACAGCTAATATCCCTGACGCCTTATGCTCCAATAACTTCTCCACTACTGACGATCTACTTCAATCAATAAAATAAATCCACATTGATCTCTCATAATACATAATAGCTATCTCACTTATACATGCACTTCAGCAACTAAAGTTCCTCTATCATTCATCATCATCTCATTCATTCACATCCATCTATCTATCCAATATCCCACAATACTTACAATCAATGCTATCCTCAACTTACTGACCTCGCTAATACTGTTCTTCACAAAATTACTTATCACGATTCACACACAAAAACATTTAATACCGCACTTATACATGGGTAGAACCCTCCCTCTCTTTCCTATCTCAATCATGCTTATACACCTTCCCTTATCCACCCCGCCGATAACTACCCTATTAGTCTAGTTATACTAATTACTCATGACCAACCCTAAAACCACAAATCCAATATACCATGGAAATAACCAAGGAGACATAACACATCTCGTGCCTCACTCCGCTATTATATTAAGACCAATCACTTTCCACTCCATTTATTCTACACACGACTTATTATCTGGTCATACTTTGATTCCTTAGAATTCAGCCGATTAATATAATAATTATAATAATAATCATAATAATAATAATAAAATAATAATAATGTCATAATATAAGTAATGATAATTAATAATAATAATCATAATATATAATAATAATATATATAAATAATAATAATAATAATTAAATAATAATTAATAATAATAATAAAAATAAAAATAATAATTAATAAAAAATAATTAAATAATAATAATAATAATAATAATAAAATGAATGAATAATAGTAATATAAATATAATCATTAATAAATAATAATAATACGTAATAATATAATGATTTATATAATTATATATATAATATATATATTATATATAATAATATATATATATATATATATATATATATCTATATATTATATATATATATATATTATATATTATACTATATATATATATATATATATTATATAATATATATATATATATATAATATATTATATATATATAATTTATTATACATATATTATATTATATAATATATATATATATATATATATATTATATATAAATATATATATATAATAATATATAATATATACTTTCCTAAATTATATATATATATATTATATATATATAATATATATATTATTAATTATATATATATATATATATATATATATATATATATAATATATATATATATCATATATATTATATATATATATACTATAGTATATATACTATATATATATATATATATATATATATATATATATATATATTTTATATAATATATATGTTTTAATATATGATATATATATATATATATATATATTATTATATATATTATATATTGTTATTATATATATTAATATATATCTATACTATATATATATTATATAATAATATATATAATATATATATTATATATATTATATTATAATCTATATATATAATATAAATAGGATGACTATATATTATTATTATATTACTATTATAATTTTATATTATATTATATTTTATATATGTAAAGTATATAAAGAATGGTTATATATAGGTGATATAGATATATATATATTAGTATATGATAATATAGTTAATATATATAATATAAATATAATATATATAATATATAAATATTATATACTATATATATATCATATATACGTTATATATATATATATATAGTATACTTTTATACTATAATATACTATTATACATTATATACTATATATTATTATATTATATATATATATATATATATATATATTAATATAGTATATCAATATAATTATATATATAATATATTATATATATATATATATATATACTATATAATATATATATTATATATAAACAGTGTACCTTTTACTTGTAACCAGATACTGAATAATTTTAATTTTGATATAGTTTCCTCGGGCGCCACGTCTAAATTTCCATAAAAGCCACATCAGGTACGAGTCACGCGCCTAAATTTTCCTATGCACATTTGCTCTTTAGATTTCTTTTTTTTTTTTTTTTTTTTTACAATAATCATTATTCACGGGCTGGGCCTTTTCAAGGAGGGACATTAAATAACAATACATGAAAACCACCAACCTAACGCAAATCTCTATAGTGAGCGCAGACGTGGGTTTAATAGAGAGAAGATTAAAATATTGAAAACCAGAGATGAAGAGAGTTCCACAGCAGAACGGGAAGACTGCGAAAGAAGAGGCACCACAACGAACGAGTTCTGGAATTTTCGATGCTCACGCAAAATCATGTGAGAGACATAGGCAAACCCCATACTGTATTACAGGCGTCGACGCAATGCGAGGTTGAATGCGAGCGACCAACTCGCCTGGCATGATCACCGTTGTATACCTATAGAAAGAGATAGTGCGCCAACGTCACGTCAGAGATAGAGGGTCAAGAAGAGTTTGAAAGTAGGACCAGTTTTAGTCTCTTAGCTTTAGACTCAACTACTATCCAATAGAAGAGGTTGAGCCGGAGGCCCCCCCAATGTGACGGACAGTACTCCATTGCAAGGCGAATAAGGCCCTTATATACACTGGACAGTAGTGTGCAGAGAAAGACATTTCCCAGACAACCTGAACAGAAAACTCAGCTTCTTGAGGCACTTAGCAACCTGTGATAATGAGAGCTTTCCAAGACAATTTTTTGTTTATTGTTCGACCAGAATGTTTATGTCTTCAAACAGGTGAGCTTAGATCGATCGAAAAATATGAATGTTAGGATGTTTTTGACGAGGGAGATGTAAAGTACGTTATTTTCAAAAGGTTGGAAATTTCACCAAGGTGTGTGGCACCACCGCGGAATCCATCCAGGCTCGGCAAGAATAGAATCGGAAAGCCTGAAGACGAGAGAGCAACTCGTAGTGCAAACAAGAGGAGCAAGATTTGAAACGAGCAGTGGAGAATGGAGAGTTGAGTCGCGGGCCTACAGAGTGAAACAGCAGCTAGCAGTGCAGCTGAGGAGATCGTTGATGAAAGTAAGAATACAGTTGGAGATAAACAGAAACCCTTGAGGAACAACCACAATTAAGACAGGAAAGGAGAAGAAGTCGCAATCAATTCACGAGTGCTGATAATGGAGCGACCAGAAAGAAAATGACACGAGTAAGCAAAGAGAAGGAGGAAACCAAAGGAGGGGCTTAGAGAAGCTGTGAACGCAATGCCTATACTCGATCAAAAGCCTGTTGATATCGTCGAGCGCCCACCACACAAGACTCCCCATAGTCCCCCTTACGGCAGAGACCTATAAATCAGTTAGGTAGAATAGTATGTCACCAGTTGACTCGAGGCGTCGAAAGCCATACTGATGATTGAAAGGAGGGAATGAGACTCAATAAGATCCAGCTAATGGAGTTAAGAAGAGTTTCAAAGATTTTAGCTATAGAATACAGTGAGAGCTATAGGACGATGGTTGGAAGAGAGCGGCTTCCCTTTTTCGGGATTGGCTGGACATATTCGCGCTTCCAGCACTGAGGAAAAATGTACTCTAGATGTTAAAGCATAGAGAGTAGAGTGAAACGAGGACAGGGGCCAGCTCGGAACCACACTCCCTCAAAACACGGGGATAAATGCCATCCGGGGGGCCACCAGCCGTCCTAACGTTCATAGATCTCAGAATCCATGCACACACGATCAATGCGTAATTCACAGGAAGGCCATATGGAACTGAAGGAGAAGAAGCAGGAGAGGATGCCGAATCCGTCCGGTAGAATTAGATGAAAAAAGGAATGCCCAAGAGATTTACCTTCTTCCAGTAGGGAATTAGCATACAGAACCGTCAGAGCCGAATAAGTGAGGAAAAAGGCAAGTACAAAAAGTTATTAGAGATGTTTGTGGCAAGGGGCCAGAAAGTTTTATCAGTAGGAGAGCCAAGTAGGTTGTCGCACTTCTTTTGGTGAAAGCGGCGCTTTTGAGCCTTCGAAATCGCCCTGCAACGTTCGAGCAGAATGAAATTAGTAAAGCTGTATGTGAGAAACGAGAAGTTGTCTTCCATGCCCGATATCAATGATCCTCTTCCTGAAATTAGAGGGTGACATTCTATCATCCGAACCATGGACTCTTCTGTGGAGAAAAAGATTTGTGAAGGATAGGAATGAAGCCGCTCAACCCATCGACCCGACTACGGCACCCCACCCTTTTCAGCAAGTCGATAACAATTATCACCAAAAATAATCCTAAAATCAAAAATATTCACTTCTCCCAACTCGATTTTCTCTCGTTCTTTTTGAATTATGTATAAGAAATTTTTTTGAAAACTATTCCCTAATTTACAATCTCTATTAATGTCATTCATATGTCTGATATATATATACCTATATATACGTCTAATAGTAAATATACTAATAATATATACTACAATATATCACTAAAAAATATAAGTATATCTATATATATAATATAATATTATAATATTATAATAATATTATATATCATATATTTATATATATATAATACTATTATATATATATATAATATATATATATATATATAATATATATATATATATATATATATATTATATATATAAGTATATATATATATATACCTTATATATCGTATATATATAATATATACCTAATATATATATATTTATAATATAATATATATATATAGTATATATATATATTATATATATTAATATATATATATACTTATATATAATATATATATATCTATAGTATAAGTATATAATTATATATTATATATATATTTACTTAAGTATATATTATACTACTTATATATCATATTATTAATATATATCATACTATATAATATATATCTACTTATATAGTAATACGTATATTATATATATATAAAGTATAATTTAATATATATATACATTATAACTAAATATTATTAGTGTTATATATATATATATATAATAATAATATAATATATATATATATAATATATATTATATAATAAGTATTATAATATATATCATATATATATATATAGATATATACGAAAAGTCTTCATATATATATTATATATATATCTACCAATATAACTATACCTATATATATATTAATATATATATATATAATTATATATTTATATTATATATATATATATTATAATACGATATACCATATATATATATATAAATAAATATATCCAAAATATCTGATATTATATACCTCACCTATTATTATATATATATATAGTATAAACTATATATACTATATATATATAACTTATATATAATAATATAATATATATATTATATATATATTATAATATAATATATATATATAATAATATATATATATAATATATATTATCCTATAATAATACTTAAATACTATCACATACCTTATATACTATATACTATATAATATATATATATAATATAATATATAATATTTATATATATATATATATATTATATATATATATATAATATATTATATATAACACTAATACATCCCCTCTATATATATAATATATATATATATATATATATAAATATATATATATATTATATATATATATATATTATAGATATATAAATTATATATATATAAATATCTATATATATATATATTAATATATATATATCATATATTATATATATATATATATATAATATATATATATATATATATTATATATAATATATATTATATATATATAATATATATATATTATAGAATATATACTTATGATATATATATAATATTATATATATATATTATAATAGTATATTTTAATAATATTTTTTATAGATATTTTATATTTAATATATAATATATATAGATATGTTATATATATTATATCTTTTTTATTATATATACTATATATATATATCTATATATTATTATAATGATGTGAATGTATTTCGTAGACGCGTTTCTTCTGAGTCGAAAATTTTAGCTGTTAAATATTACAATGTTGTTAATTTTTTTTATTTCAGGTGTAAGAAAAAAATTCTATGTCTTTCAACTCCTATTTTAGTAAAAGGAATGAAGCATTTTATCTACTATAAGTTCAATGTTCCTTTCAAAATTAATAGTGTACGTTAATAATATATTATAATAAAGACTATATATACATATATATACCTATATATTATAATACTATTATATAATATATTATATATATATATATATAATATAATATAATATATATATATATATAGTATAGATATATATATCTTTATATATATATATATATATATTATATAATATAATTAATATATATTATTTTTATCATATTTATAAATATATATATATATATATATATAATATTGATTATATAATCAATATTATAGCTTATATATATATATATATATATATAACATATAGATATATATAATATATATATATATATATAATATAATATATATAATATATATATATATATATACTTATATAATATATATATAATTAATATAGATATATTAATATTAAATATAATAAATATATATACTATAAAATATCTATATAATATATATATATAATTATTAATACTATATATATATAATTATATATATAATATATAATAATATATATAATATATATATATATATTATAATATATAATAATATATGGCAAAACTAAAGAAGTTACCCGCATGATATTTCGAAAACTAAGAAAAATTAAAACTGAACATATATGAATAGCGTATGAAATTTGTATGGAAAATAAAATCTTTATTTTTATCTTTTTTACTTATATATCTTCAAAAACTACGTAGGTAGCAAGAAAACTAAAAACATATATGGACAATCAAAGACGCTACTAACTATATCTATTACGGGGGCATGAGCCGAACAGTGGACAGCAGGGGGGACGTTTTCGCAATACCCCGTGAGCAGGGGCGGAGAACCCCGCCCGCGACACCAAATACCAACCGAACGGCGGGTTCGGTAGACCCTCCCGAGAGGGGGGGAACATTAGTCCAACCCGTCGTCCCGCGGTGGCCGAGAGAACCCCGACTCTTATGCCTTTGCGGTATAAGCCTGGGGTATTCTTTTTAGCTTAAAAAAAAATATATATATTTTCATACATATATATATATAACTGATTCAAAATATGTTATTAGTTTTCTTGTACATATTGTAGTTTTGTGAGATAAAAAAAAAAAAAAAAGTAAATTTTTTTTTCATTTTCATTAACAATTACATAAGCGGATTTCATTAAATATTGTTAAGGTTGCTTTTACTCTATCTTGTTTTCGAATATTCATGCGAGGTAACTCTCTTTAGATTTCACCTATATACTATATATATAGTATATATATATATATATATATATTACTAATAAACACAGTGTATATTTATACAGTATATATATATATATATTATATTATATAATAATATATAAACTATACTATTAAATAATATATATATATATAATAGATAATATACTATAATATAGACGGTATGCAAATTTTCTCACGAACAAGTTTAAAGCGTTGGGAAACATTACTTTACAACGTTGAAGATAAAAACTCACTATTGTTTGGAACAATTTTAAAGTTAACCTTAACACTAGATTGCCGTTCTTTCATTGTCTGTTCAAAAAAACAAAGAATTAATGTTCATTTTAAGGCACCCTGTGTTGTGGAAGCATAGCTGCTAGCCCGCACGCGGTTGCCAATGCACTAGCGAGCGACAACATGTATCTCACCCGACGGTATTCGTTAATAAAAAAAAGCGTGATAGCAGTAACATATCACTCTCTACAACTTATGATCATTGACGATGTTTTATTACACTGAAATTTAAAATTGTCTAGCTTTCTTTTTAAAAGCCCAGGTGTAAAGCTGAAAAAAATATTAATATAGCAACTTCTTCTTACTATTTTCGTTAATCATTTATTAATTTTATTTGAAAATTACCATATATAAAGAAAGTTTAGTCTTTTTCTGTCTGTTCATTAATTTTTCCCTTTTAAGTTTTCTACTTATAAAAAAACCTTCGCCGCTATATTAATTTTGTTTAGTAGAATAATTTTACGATTGTTATTATAATACTTGATATAGATGTAATACTATATATAATTATATATACTCATATATATCTCATAATATACCATATAGTTACTAATATATTATAAATATACTAATATATATATATATACTAATCTCAATCTTTACTATATATATACTATAATATATTTCATATATATATTAGATAAACAGCGAACTTATCTACAGTCTCGTTGCACATTATAACAGCGCTTGTTAAGTAAGGTATAGGCTTGATCTGAAAAATGGCCCTACTAAGTTGCAAGAAACCAAAGAAGGTTATGATAAGGATTTGTTAATTTGGTTAGATGCGAAGTCACTGCTTTTAATTAATTCAAGCTTTGTAATATTTCAGAGATATTAACCTTATATTAAATTCTTATCAGTCAAATCTTATTTCCAAATAAATAAAAAAAAAATAAAGCGCCATTCATATAACATCTTTTTCAGCATGAAAACCAATTAATACACTAAACACAATTCGATCTATATATAATATATATATATATATATATATATATGATATGATATATATCATATATATATATATATAAATAGTAATTCATATATATATTAATATATATATATATAGTTATATATATAATATATATAATTATATGTTATATAATATATATAAAATATATTATATAATATCTATATATAATATATTATATATATATAATAATATAGAACAGATATATTGGCTACCAGGATATGATCATTTGAAGAGAGTTATAAAGACAAGTTTTGCATCCAGGCACTTCTATTTCATTCTTTTTTATTTCTGTAAGGACATTTCAATAATATTATTATACATATCATTAAAGCAGTTTAAAAACAAAACAATATATCTTTTTAACAGTATTTTACTTTTCCCCCTCATTCTCCTTCAAGGAGCAAGAGGTAGAAAGTAAGTATAATGTTTTAAACTAAAGTTCACACAAAGATTCCTAATTAAAAATGTATGATCACTCTATAATAGATTACATTTTGAAAAGAAATTCTTTGAGATAGTTTACATTTATTAATCATGAATTTTATTCGTTATCACTACTAAGGTAAAGCTGAGGAGGAATATTTGACGCTCTGCGGACGCACTGACGTCTAGGACGGTTAGCACGGAATAATATTGACGCCTGCGGGCGCACGCCGGCGGTGCAGGGTAATAATTGCGCACCTGTCAGGCGCTACGACGCGGGTACGGTTCGCGTGACGGGGTATCATACCTGCGACGCGCAATCTCGGATCTATTGAGAAATTGAGCACGTTCCATCTAGCTCTCAATATGTGTAAGCTCTTTATAGATATATTATTCAGTAGTATCATGCATATAGTGTTTAGATAAAAATAACTATAAACTCATAGTAAGGAAGCATCTGCATAGCAACATTGTAAATACACCAATTACGATATCCTCATATCCTTATTTACATATTAGGGTATAAGACAACCCATATAAGGCGTATTCGGGGCTCATGAGGGAGGTCTATAAGAAAGGGTTGATAAAAGTGGCAACTCAGTTGGCTAACTATATGTGGAGCATCATTACACTTGGTACACTATTGGCATCATCCTGGCCTCATTGCACTACATCTAGGCACTCATTCTGGCACGTTCCATTATGCAACTTACAATTTGGCTAACTTATATATACGCTATAACTAATATATATATATAGACACGTTACTAGGCATACCTCTAATAACTCATAGAATTATCATCATTCAGTAAGCACTAATAGAACATATCATCACTTATGATACTCCTTACGTGATTGGAAGACCACCAAGCTGTCCATCAAATATAGGCACCATCAAAATAACCGCTAATAGAATGACGTCTCAAGATACGGTCATCAATCAAATGCCGAGTCAATAAAAGAAATTGACCATCAAAGTGTAGGGAACGTGTAGGCAGGTATAGGTGTACGCTAGGTGAAGTCTGGGTGGAGTCTAAGGTGTAGGGTAGGTGTAGGTCTTATGTTGAAGGCTGAGTGAGTCTAGGTGTAGTGTAGGTGGTAGGCTATGTGAAGGCGATGGCGTCTGGTGTAGTGTTGTGTAGGTGTAGCTATGTGAAGGCTGGGTGGCGGCTAGGTGTGTAGGTGTAGACTAGGTGAAGGCTGAGTGGATATGTGTAAGGTGTAGCTGGTGAAAGGATGGTGGAAGGCTAGGTGCGGGTGTGCTAGGTGAAGGCTAAGTGTAGGCTGGGTGTAGGCTTTGTGGAGGCTGGTGTAGGCTAGGTGTGGGCAAAAATTACCGGTGGGCAAAAAATGACCCATGGTATATGCCAAGGTCAAAGGCCGAATTCAGTCAAGACAGGTAAAGACCATAAGAACATAGGGCTAAGCCCCGTAATACGACATCAATAACATTACCGGGCCAAAACTGACGCCATGGTACCCGAAAATTAGGGGGGGGGGGGTCAGGAATATAGGTGGAGGCAAATACCGTATACAGACGTTGTAAACGCAACCGAGTTTGGCGCAACTTCTTCGAAGGTTGCTAAAAATTAGGGTTTGCCGAAAAATTAGGGTTTGCCAAAAAAAAAATTAGGGTTTCCAAAAAATTAGGGAGTTCCAAAAAATTTAAGGTCTCACCTAAAAATTATAGGTAGTGTTATGCTCAGGATAAAATATATACTGACAGTAGTAGGGTACATCGTATAAAATGACACGGCCTATGGTAAGACCGCAAAAGGGTTGGTCGTATTAAATAAGTATGAATGTGCCCAAATATTATGGTCAAGAGCCTAACTTAAAAGGAGTCAAGACAGTCAGGTTAAATAAATGAGTAATTGGGCTCTACCAAAAAGGTTCAAGTAGCTACTAATTTAGATAACAGTCGCAATAGTGCATCAGAAAATAGTCGAAAGCAGTAGTGATATAATAAGAAAATTTAGTAGTAACTAAATAAGCAAAAAAGGCTTCATTTATCTAGGTAAGATAAAGTAGGTATCCTGGATGCACTGTGATGTATTCCCAGTAAATGTTTGACACGTCAATCACAGTGCCAATTATATAGCTTCCTAAATTGTCAGTACGTAGGATTTAGGGTAGTACCTGGGTATAGTATCATTAGCGAATAGGTATGTACTAGAGATAGGTATCTATGTTCACCATCTTATTATCAAGGCTAAGAATCTATAATTAAGAATATTTATATCGTTTATATGGAATCAGTATGCTCAAGAGGATACTTATTCGATCAGGCCTAAGCGCAATTAAACTTAAAAAGTAAATAGTGCGTCAACCTGCTGAGTTCTATTCCTATACTGAATATAAATAATTTTCTGTAGCTCATATAATATGACCAAAAATTCATCTGTTAACACGCTTTTGTAATGTGTGCTTTCCTCTACCCCTGTAATATCTAATTCACTGATGGATCCTGATAGCTAATCTCTCTCTGAAAAAGCCAATGTCTTCTGCCGTCGTACCTTTTACAGATCTAGAGTTAATTCAAACTACTCTGGACGATCCTGTGATCCCCCCTAAATAATACCTATTTACTCCTTCTCCTCGACAGGTTCCCCACAACCATTTAACGCGGTGAACCTATCACATAATGGTGGACATTGAGATTCTGAGATCAATGAAACTCCAAGAAATGCTAGTGGAGCCGGGATTGCATTTACCTCCCCGCATGTTGGGGAAGGATAATGTCGCTTCTGAGCATGCCACTGTTTCTCGATTCAACGGAAACGCTACTCTAGTGCTATGTCTAAATAACTATTACTTTATCTCAGTGCTGAGAAAGCGCAAATATAGTCTCCCCCCCCCTACGCAAACTCCCAAAAATGTCTAGCCCGATATAAAAGGTAGAAATACTCGATCTACTTCAACTAAATCGCTCACTTAGGCTTTCATTACATTTTGTACTTGTATTCTAAAATGCTTGTAAACTACCTCTTAACTCTTCATTTCTTGATCATCGGATTCATCATCCCATTATTTGAAAGATCAAGCATGACTTATCACATCAGCTCGATGATCAAATTGTGTAACTAATACGTTTCTAATCTAGCTGATTAATATGGTCTATTGCCTCTTAGGGAATTATTTAGGGGAGTTTTTAGCGTGGTGGGCCCTTGACAAAATCATAAGCTTTGAGACCAGGGTATGGCAAGCGCGTTACCTACACTGCTCTCTATTGCACCTCCTTCCTTATGGTTTCCTCCTTCTGCTTTGCTTACTCTGTATTAGTTTTTCTCTCCGAGATCGCTTCCATATCAGCAGCTCGGTCGATATGGATCGGTCATCTTCCTAATTTCACTGTTAATTGGTGGTGTCCTCAAGATTCTGCGAGTTTCTATGCTCCAAACTTATTTATCCCACTTTTTCATCAACGATCTCCTCATTTTGTACTTCATAACTGCTGTTCCACTCTTAAGCGGATGACATCTCTCTTCATTCTTCCCACTCATTCAAAATCTGCTCCCTCTTTTGCATCTACAGTTGCCTCTCGTCTTCACAGCGTTTCCCCGATTCTAATCTTCGATCTGGGTGGAATTCCCTGTGGGGTAACCAGCTAACGCTGATAAAATTACAACTCTTATAGTAAAACTGCAACTTCTTTTACATCTCCCTCTCAAAAATGACCTCCAGCTTTCCTATTCCTTCTACGGCTCTAATGGTCTGCACTCATGTGAATACGATAAACATTCTTGGAACATAAGCAAACAATTGAGGAGTCTTGTGAAACCATATATTATAATGGTTGCTCAGGTTGCCTCAAAGAGCTGGGAGCTCATGTTCAGGATTGTGGGTCATGTTTTGTCCTCTGAACAGCTACTCTAGTTATATATAAAGGCCTTATTCGCCCTTTATGGAGTACTGTTTCTCACATTTGGGAAGGCTCCGGCTTCTAGCCCTTCTATTTGGAGTAGGAATAGTTGAGCCTAAAGCAAAGACACTATAGAACTGTCCATTCTTTTCAAACACCTTGAACAATTGCTATCTCTGCGGAGTGCTACTGTTGTCGCACTGTCTCTTTTCTATAGTGATCAAAGGGCAAGATGCTAGTGGGTCTGGCCTCGTCTGTCATATATTTTACCAGCCCTTGCGTCAGTATGTGTTAGCTACACAGAGTAACTCCTGTTGCTCACGCAGGAATTTGCTTTTGTCTATGTATTCTTTAGAACGAAAGCATTTGTTGGTTGTGATGCGCTCTTTCTCCAGCTCTTCTATTCGTAGTGGAATGCTCCTTTGCATTGCGTAGCTGTTTTTTCAACTTTAATTTAATTCTTCCTCGTTTTTAAACCAATGTCTTCGATCGACGCATGAGAGAATCTCGATAGGTCTTGGGCTTGATGAGTTGTTCTAGATTTTATTTTCTGCCCTTCTGTGATAAGGACCGCAGCCCCTGAGTTGCGGTGAACTATAGTGTATAATATATTATATATATGATACTATATATATATATATATTTATATATATATATATATAATATATATATATATATATAATATATATGATAATACAGCCGTAGCAGTGATTTTTCATTTAACGGGGGGGGCAAAGGTGAGTGTGATATTATATATGTAGTTTATTCAGCATTATATTATATATATAATATTATACTGAACATATATATATATTATATATATATAAATATATAATATATAAACATATTATATATATAGTTATATAATATATTTAATATATAATATATATATTATATATATATATATAATATATATATAATATATATATTATATATATATATATAATCCACTGAGAGCAACTACGAACATTCGTAGGAGTTAGGTATAGTATATATTATACGTAGAGTAAAATCTAATAATGTAGGTCTTGCAAATTGCTGTAATATTTCCCTTTTGATTTTCTGTAATTGTTTTTTTATATGTGCGGCGCGAGGAATATCAACGGGTACGCCTCCCGAGATTGATTTAACAGCTTGTGCAGCCGCCAAATGCTATCGCTATACTTGAAGAGTTGTAGCGGAGAATAATGTCAGAAAAATCCAGGCTGTA
Organism: Trachelipus rathkii; assembly: GCA_015478945.1. Taxonomy (NCBI): domain Eukaryota; kingdom Metazoa; phylum Arthropoda; class Malacostraca; order Isopoda; family Trachelipodidae; genus Trachelipus; species Trachelipus rathkii. Next base: position 34,341 of record JABUQX010014186.1, read on the forward strand.
TAAAAAGCACAAAGCTAGTTGACTTTAAGCCCAATGCAAACACCGAAAATAATATTAATAACTTGAAAAATAATAAAATTACAGTAATTAGTGGGTAAAAACGTCATTGTTCAAGCGTTTAAATGGATTTTTTCAAGTTTTTCTATGGTAAACTCTTAAAAACGTTTCGTATGGCATAATTTTCTAAGGTCATAATTTTACTTTTCCCAAGACTTTAAGGGGGGGGCAAGTGCCGCCCCCTGCACCCCCCTGCCTTACGGTCATAGTATCAATATATGGATATATATAATATATATATACTATAAATATATATATATATATTATATAATCTATATATTATATTATATATATAATAATATTAGTAATATATATTATATATATATATATAATATATATATATATATATATATATATATATATTTATATATATAATATATATATAGTATATATATATAGTATATATATATATATATATAGTAATATATTATATATATATATATATATAACTATATATATATATATATATATATATTAAATAATATATATATATATATATATATATAATATATCTATTGATATATATATAGTATATATATATATAAATATATGATATAATATATATATATATAATAGATCATATTATAATATACTATATATATATATATATATATATTAATATAATATACGGTATATTTATATAGGTATGATAGAGATATATATATATATATATATATATATATTATATATATATAAAATATCATATTTCTATATATATACTATTATATATATATATATATTATTTTATATATAGACAAAAGTTACTTAACCCCCACACGGAACGGGAGCTCGAATCAATAAAAAAATTTCACAGATAGCATTTATAATAGATAAATTATATCTGAGGGTCGAAATGTAATTTTTTTTTTTTTTTTTTTTTTTTTTTTTTTTTTTTTTTTTTAAGGGCGATGTTTTATATATATAATATTTTGTCAAAGGTATTTACACGGCAATGTAGGGGCTCGAGCCGACGGAACACAGGGGGGTGGACGTTTCCGTAGCCCGTAGGAGGGGCGGAGAACCCCTCGCGGAACACCAAAAATACGCAACAGAGCGGGGGTTCCCGGAGACCCTCCCCCGGGGGGGGGGAGAATATCCCTCCTACCCTGTAGTTCCTCCGGAAGGCCGAGAGACCCTCGGCCTCTTGCCATCGGTGCGGTATAATTCCTTGGGGTATTCTGTTAATAAAAAAAATCAAACAAAAACTTATCCTAGAAAGTCTATTGATTTTAAACGAGTAACGTATATAAAGGTCTAAATAGGCTTTCTCCTCATATTACTATAATTATTGAACAATATTTTTTTTTTTTTTTACATTTTCCGTACTAAAATTTACCAGGATTCCAAAATGTATTCCTTTTCGCTGTAGCTTATGTGAAGTTTTTGAGATATGATTTTTTTCTTTTTTTTTTTTTTTTTTTTTTTTTTTCATTTCGGACCTATAAAAAACGTTCTAAGTTTATGTATCATACTGAGGCTACCTACTGTGAAAATTTTTTATGAATCCGCAGCTCCCTGTTCTTGGGTCGTTTAAGTAACTTGTTACCATATATATAAATATATATAATATCTAATATATAATATATAATATTATATATCATATATATATGATATTAATATATATATATAAATATAGTAATATATATTAATATAATATAGTATAGTTATATATATATATATATTATAAATATACTATTACTATATATATATATAAATAATTATATATATATATATTATTATATATATAATAAAATATATATATATTATATATATTATATAGTATCATTATAAATACTATATTATAATATATATAACTATAGTATATATATACTAATATTTAATATATATTAGTGTATATAATTTATATATATATATATATAATATATATATATATAGAATATATGTAATATATATATATATATAATATATATATGTAAATTTATTATAATAACTATATATATATATATCATATATATATAAATATATATATATATATATATAAGTAGTAATACGATATAGTATAAATATATATATAAATATTATTATATATATATATATTATTATATATAATATATATATTAATTATATATATATATATTATATAACTATATATATATATATATATATATAATAAATAGTATATATATATATATAATATAAGTAATTAACAGAGATCTTACTCCGAAAATTTTGCAAATATTTGAATCTTTAAGCTAAAGTTTGGTTTTATTTTTTTTACTTTTCTTTTTAAACGAGATAGCTATAAAAATAGGATTTTAGTTTATTTACCCTTTTTATTAATAAAAGAATTTAAATTTAAATTTATGGTTTTAATGCAGGTTTCGACCACGTTAGGGTTCATTTATGATTTTAGCTTATGTTTTAAACATTGTGTTTAAGTTTTTGTTGTCTGAGTGTGTTGTGGGTGTATTGTATGATTAATTGTGCTTTAGTTTAGTAATGTAGATTGTGTAAGGTTTAAACTTTTTAGAGTTTTTCAAATTTTCTGTAAATATACGGTTGTAGCGTTTTAAAATTTCACTTTTTTTATTATACAAAATTGATTTATATATTAATTTTAGAATAAAATCTTTTAATTTAGGTTTTGGTGTATGAATAACTTTATCTCGATTTCTCCTTTTACAATTTTTGTCTGTCTTGGCTTGTTTTTGTTTGTTGTGTGCTTGCGTGTGTTGTGATGGCAGGTGTGCGTAGATGCGGGCTTTCTGGTCGACTTCACAAACTATCCGCGGCTTAAGCTCTAAACACGTGCTTCCGTGGAACATCCACCTTTCTAACTCGTAAACCCTAATCTTTTGCTCCTGTCTGAGACTCAGATGGCTAGATGTCATGCCTCTAACTCGGTTTAATGTAATCCAACTACACACTTAATTTCAATAATTCCGTCTAAGAGGGTGAGTATGTGCCTATGTTAAACATAAACAACTCGTAAACGACTCTCGTGAAGCTCTCGAATCTCCCTAATTTCGATGTTTCTATGGCTTAAAATCTTTCTCTCTCTACCTACAATAATCTGTGCTTCTGCTACTGCTCTTCATCTAACAGAACAGATTTTCCACGCCTTTTTTTGAATATCCTACGTACTACTTCTCACGAGACTGTGTTTGTATATCTTCTCATCCAAATACCTGGGTCCTCTATTTAGGGGATTTCAAATGTACACAAACAGCTGAATGGTTGGGGTCCTCTCTACTGATTTAAGGTGGGAAGGAGGCCAATGCATTCAGCATTCCTCAACGATCTGGAAAGAATTGAATATGTAATCTATACATATTCAAGATTGTTCAGATAAATTCTTAAAGATACTTGATTTATGCTACCACTAGTCCTTCTCTCTTAAAATAAACCACTTTCGCTCTCCTATCGGTAATTCTAACCACAAGCTTAATATCTCTTAATTTTAATCTTTCTCTTCCAAAGCTCCATCCCTGCCGTACTCGTTTTTCTGCGACTTTGAATCAGAGCCATTGGGGGGGCCTTGGCGTTGCGTCTACGCTAACTATAACTGCAATGACTGCTTTGAATCTGGTGCGCCTGTCGACTCTGCCGATAAGGTGGGAGCTGTAAATCGTTGATGGGATGAGCATTCATGTCCGTTGCTCGACAAATCTTTCTCTCCTCAAAATCCATGTTTGAGGGTACCTGTTTATAGTGTCATTCAGGACGAAAGACAGCGCTTATCCGGAATGGAAAAATTCTCTTTCTCCTATCACTCTTGCTAATATTCATTCTGCTAGAAATCGTTTGCAGGATACTCTTCGACGAGCAAACGGGCTTTCATCAAACGCGTAAAGTGCGCTAGACCTCCTTCGTTCTCCTACTGAGCAAATCTTTCTGGCCTCTTGCCCAAAACCATCTCTAACAAGCTTCTGTAATCTGGTCTTTCCTCCTGCTTATTCGCTTCTGATGGTTCTGTTGCTAATTCCTCAACTGAAAAAGGCCAATCTCTTCGCCCTCCTATTTTCCTCTAACTCAACCTGGACAATTCTGGCATTCCTCATCCTCCTCCTTCTACCCTCTCAGGTGTCCTATGTCCTTTGCCTGTGATTAACATTCATCGGGTGGCATGGGCTCGCTGAATCTAAGCGAAACGTTATCGATAGGCGGGTGGCCCGGATGGCATTCCTCCCTGAGTTTTGAGGGATGTGCTTCCGTGTCTATCCCCGCCCTCTAACTATATTCTCTATGTCTCAAATACTAACACTTTTCCTCAGTGGTTGGAGAGCTACGCACATGTCCAAACCTATCTCTCGAAAAAAGGAAGCCGAAGCTGATACTTCTAACATCAACCTTCTAAGCTTCTTACTTGTATTCTATCTAAGATCTTTGAAACTCTCTCAACTCTCATTTCCTTAGATTCATTGCTAGAGTCTGGCCATTCAACTTCTTTCCGATCGCCAGTGACGTACTTTCGGCGCTCAGTCCTAATCTGGCGATATACTGTTCCTATCCTTACTGATGTTTATGGTTTTCCGCCCTTAGGAACTACGTGGAGACTTGCTTAGTGGTCCTGACATATCCAAAGCATTTTGACCGGTATGGGCTGCGTCACTGCGTCTCGCATAACTTCCCCCTTTGGGTTTCTCCTCCCTTTGCTTACGTATCGTCCTAAGTTTCTTTCAAATCGCTCAAATATCTGCTGTTGTTGAGGGCGGACTTCTTCTTCTTTTCTGTCTAATAGGTGTTCCTCAGGGTTCTGCTATATTCCCAACTCTTTTTCTCACTTTCAATTAATGATGCTTCTCACCTGCACCTCTATGCTATTCACCTCAATATTGCGACGATGGACCCTTCTATTGTCTTCAACTTTCAGTTGCAATTCTGCTCCTGTCTTTTACTTCTAGAAGTTGCCTCTCGTCTAATCTTCCGATTCTATCTCGTGATTCTGGATAAGAATTGTTCCGTGGTGGGGTCGTCTGAACCTTGTGAAATTCATTCTTTAAAACTGCTCAATTTTTCAAAACCCATCTCTCCCTCTCTAAAACACCTTTCCAACTTTCCTATCTCTTTCGACGGTTTCTCTCGTCGTCTCTCCTGTTGACAAATAAAACATATTGTGGCCTTAAATAAACAATAACAATGTCCTTGTGAGAACCTCACATCACAACGGTTGCAGGGCGGCCTCAAAGAAACTGGGAGTTGTGTTTTTAATCTGCGAGACTTTTTTTCCTCTTCTCAAGTTACTCCAGCTAAACAAGGGCTCATACGCCCTTGTATGGAGGTACTGCTCTCAGATCTGGGGGGGCTCTGTTTCACCCCGGCTTTTGGATAGGGTCGGTCAAAGGCCAAAACAGGCTTTAACTGTCCTGTACTTCCAACTCCCTTGAAACCCTCTATCTTTGCCGGCGCGATGTTGGTGCTTTATTCTTTTCCTATAGGTAACCGCAGCGGCAGGTGCTCGAGGGAAGTTATCACTCGCGTACCTCCCCTTTACGTCGCCCTCGTAGAAGCTAGGTGGTGGTTCCTGCACAATTGAGTTTTTGTGTTATGTAGGATAACTCTCAGCTATTCGCTGCGGTGCTCCATTCGTTCTGCCACAATCTGTTCTGTGGAATTTCTCTCCATCTCTGTGTTCCTGCTGAATTTAATCTCCCTCACTTTTAAAGCCTGCGTCTGTGCCCTTCATCTGCGTTTTAATTTAGTTGTTTACTTCTGAGGCGTGGTTAACACCCCCTCCTTGAATAGGGGCTTCGCCTGTGAGTGGTGTGACCACTGTAAAAATATATATATATATATAATATATAATATATAATAATTATATATATAATATAATAATATAAATATAATATATATATATATATATAATAATATATATATATATATATATTATATATTAAAATATTTATATATATATATATAATAATAAAATATAATATAATATATATATATATATAAATATATATATAGTTATATATATAATATATTATATATATATATATATATATTATTATATATAATTTATATATATAATATATATATAATTAATATTATATAATATATAAAGATATACTATATATTATAGTATATATACGGTATTATATTAGAATAATGATATATATATATATACTATAATAATATATATATATATATAGAATATATATATATATATATTATATATAATATATATATATATATATATAATATTATAGAATAATATAATATATATATAAATAATATATATTATATATGAAAATTATATAGTATACCATATATATATATATATATATATATATAAAATAATATAATAATATATATATATAGTTATATACATTAATATATATATATATATATATGACTATAATATATATAGTATATAATATATCTATATATATATATTTAAATAAATATATATATATGTATATATATTAACTGGTTTATTGGTCAAATAAGTACGGTTCCACATCAACCTGAATCTATTTTATCTTTCTGGAGTTAACTTGCACGTACCTATTTATGGACCTGAAAATAAATAAATGGTCGATTTAGAAAAAAAATCCTAATATTTATCTGTCTCCTTAAAAATAAATGGAAATCGATGGCGTCATTTTTTTGTCAGTACCATGCCCCTATATCTGAGGTAATTTTTATGTATAAACTGCACGAGAGTCAGCAGCTTTTACAACAAAGTCGTTGTTTGCCCATAAGGGCGAAGGAATTGATTTGGTTTCGTTATTTCAGCTTTTTGTTTTTTTTTTTAGAGATGTTATTATCAGTCTATAGAATCATATTGCAAAGGTTATTCAGAACACTTTTTGTGAACGGACTATTTTTTTTTAAGCTTGAAATTGCCGAATTTAATTAAATTTAAAAAGTAATTGGAAAGGAATAAAAATAGCTTTAAATTAAATTATTTTTATTCCAATTTCCTTTTGTTCAATTTGCGCAAGTGAAAAGGAAAAAAGACACTTAATGATTAAGAACTGTCAATATTAGAGATGTAAAGGTAGAGGAAATCTTCTTATAATAAAAAAACTTTCCTTCCTAGTTGAAACAGAAAACTTCTCCAGTAAAAAAAAAAAAAAAAAAAAAAAATATAATAAACTAAAAAAAAAAAATTAACAAAATTAAAATAAAGAAATTTAAGGGAAAGTAAATTTCTTGCACTTATATTGACAAATCTTATAAATACATTCTTTCCTTATATGAAGAATTGAATTTGAAAAAAAAGCAGCCTTCTTTAAAGCTAACATTCTACCTAAGGAATGAAAAATAAATTTTTAAAAAATTAATAAAAGTCGTATATATTCTTTCACTAAAATGAAAATAGTCAAGCAAATCAATTCACTCTCTCGATAAATCTTTTTAAAGTATAACACATATTATTGCAATATACTATTCTATGGCACTATAAATATTATATTCTATAATAAATAGAATATATATAATTATTAGCTTTTTTCTCATTTATTATCTATATATCTACTATATGTATATATATTATTATACTATATATATAGTGTTTCATGTATAGTATTAGTTATATATTGTGGTGGTTAGTTAATACTTTTTCTGTTATTAGTAAGAATGGTGGGATCAATCTTTACATGGAACAAATGATTGAGAAATTGAGAGAGAAGAAGAAATTGTATTTAGGTTTTAAGGATTTGCCAACAGGCGTATGATAGAATTAATAGAGAAAAATCCTATGGCAGGTGTTGTTAATATGTGTTGGGGTGGCTTCTGATGGAATTCCAAAGTATGTATGATCGAGTAGTGAAGCGTGTGTGGAATAAGTAGAGTTGAAAGTGTGAGGGGTTTAATCTTAAATAGCGGGGTCGAGCAGGGATGTGTTAACCGTTATGTTCTCCTTGGTATTTCAATTTGTATATGATGGTGTTATGAAAAAATTAGAGGTAGAGGTGGCGGGGCAATTTGTTAGAGAATGGAAGAGAGTGGAGGTGCCCTACCTATTATATTCGGATGATTTGGTTTTGTTTGGCGGATCTGAAGAGAGTGGGAAGATTGGTAGAGGGATTTGTCAGGGTGTGCGCTAGGGTCTTCCATGATGGATATGTTGTTACCTTGTTATGTATAGTAGGAAACTATGGTCTTGAATAAGAGGTAAATATCTAAAGAATAATGTGTTCAGATGGACAATCTTTAGGGTGTGAAATGGGAGAATAATTGATAAAATGAGTAATGAACAATAGGGAGTTGTGTAGTGTGAAGGAAAGCGTAATTGAGAGAATAAATGAAGTACATTGAGATGGTTTCGCCGATGGAAGGATGGATGATAGTCTGTTGGTTAGCGGATGTATAGTGGCTGAGTGTGCTCGGAATCGACCGGTTGGGGTACCGAAGAAAAAGTGGATTAGTCAGTAAATGGGAATTGCCTGGGGGAAAGAAATAATAGTTGGCATTGAGGCGAGAAAGAAGGTGCCAAACTAAAGAGTTGAATGGTGGGTTTGTGTGGGGTATGTTGTTGCCCACTGGCAAGGGATGAACCCTACATTGACGAAGATGCCATAGCATTTAGTAAGGTCCTTCGCGTCCCGTGAAGCTTTTAGGTAGATTTTCTGACTGCGACCGAGTTCTCACTAAGAATGTATGGTTAAAGGAGGCGGTATAGGCTTGGCTTCTTTTCGATTGCGACACTATAATTACTACTTTTACTATATTCCGGTGCAATGTTCACACCTTACCCCAAACCTTTGGAAAGAAGGGGTTGAAATATAGCAGTATTAATATATATTATTAATATATATATATTGATTATAATAGATATATATAATATAATATATATATATATATATATATATATATATATTATATATAATATATATACATTAATAAATAAATATAGTATAGTAACGTATATATATATATATATATATTATTATATATAATATATATTATATATATATATATATATATATATATATAGTAGATAATAAATATATATATATATATATAAATACCATAATATATAGATACGTCTACATCCTTTTGTGTGTGGGGAGAAAGTTTTCCCCAACGTATGTTCGATGCGTGTCGTTGAAGGCGCTAAAGGACAATAGGTAGTTGATAAGCTTCACACTATCCATTTATCTCTGCTAGGTATGCGTTGGCAGAGCCTCGGATATGGTCGATGATCGCCGTAAAGCGACGTGTGATCTTTCCGACAGAAATTGTATGAATCACATGGGTACATGGATGTCAGGAAGAAATGCGAGAAAAAAGTAGTAGCGGTGACTGGATGTATTTAGAAAGCGTAAATTTAATCTGCTCGCTGTGACTGAACAAGATGAAAGGAAACTGTGAAGATGAGTAGTGTGGTCTTAAAATATGTGTTCTAAGAGTGGCGATGATTCGAGAGGGGGAAAGAAGGAGTGCGATTCTAAATGAGGGACTATCATGGACGAGCTATGATTGATTTGTTGTTGTGAGTGCTTAAATTCTATGGTTGAATTAGTTGAAGCTTCGATTTATATGAGTTGTGAACATATGGTCCATCTGTGAGTAGATGTGAGAAGGTTGGCTTTCAGGTTATATGAGTGAATTTTATGTAAATGATTACGTAAATCTTGAAATGATTGGTTGGCTACCTAATGGTTGGAGTAGGTGATCAGGAAAGGATGGCTTTATAACAGGTTAATTTGTGTGATGAGAGAAAATGAGAAATTGGTATGTAGGTGATTGTTTTGTGGGAAAAGTAAAAAAAACGATTATATTAGTATTATTTTCTTCACATACAAGATATTCATAAGTATACTAGTTTGTGTAAGTAGAGATGGTATTGACAGTGAATTGACTTGATGTTATTGTAAGATAAGTTAGGGTGCTTGGATTGAAATAAAACTACAACTACGAATTGGTTAATTAAAAAAGTAATTAGTAATGATTAGAAAGTATTTAAGAAGAATTCATCTCTACTAGTAAGACAAATAATATTAGGAGTAAACAAAACTAAATGCACCACCAGGAACGCAATGCTAGGTGTGCAAGAAAGCATGTGGATGTGCTAAGTAGTTTAACAAGTAAAAAAAAATACTTGGAAACATGAATTGCACATCAGAGGTATTCAAACATACCCCGGTTTGGAATTATGAAGGAGGAAAAAAGAAGACTAAAAGATGAATACGTAAGGAGGACAAATGAGGTAATGACAGTTTAGAAGGAAGCGATGAATGGGGACTTAACCAGGCAAATAGAAGCTAGTATGAGGAAAGTGCGAAAGGTGAGAATGAGAGTTAAGGGAAATCTGCAAAGGAATAATGAAATAGTGAGAGTTCTTTCTAAATGATGAAATGGATATGAGAAGAAGTGAGTCGGGAACACTCGAAAATCTCCATAACTTGTGAAGTAAGTAAGAAGTGATAGTGACGTGTGTGACGGCTCTGTTGGTTTGAAGAAGGAAACGGTATTTTAGGATACAGAAATAGTAAGGAGGAGAAGGCGAGTGGAGAAAGTTGAAGAAATGGTAATCCGGGCTAGATGAATACGGTAAATAATGAAGATGGAGCGCAGATAGGATATTGGGGATGGTTGAAAAGGCTGTCCCTAACTAAAGCGTTTATGATGTTATAAGTTTCGAGATTTGAGGAAGACCATCATAAGACCCTTATAAAAGGGTAAGTGGGATAAGGGGAAACTGTTAGGAAACTCTATGGAGATTAATTTATTGCATGTGATGTAGGGAAATTTGTTCTTGTCGTTTATTTTGGACAGTTTTTGTTGAAAGAGCATGTCGAAGTGAATGCAACGCTGATGTGAAAGAGCCAGGTCATTTACAAGTTGTAGAGGATGTGCACGATAATATTTTACATTGAAACAAAATGATTGAGAAAAGAAGAGAGAAGAAGAATTAAATCTGTATTATGTATGTATACAACATTAATGGGAAGCTTGTGGCAGGTGTAGTGATTATGGTGTAGTTGGCAGACTTCTGAATTGGAATCTCAAAAAGTATGTATGACGATACGGAAAGCTTGTGTAAGAATAAATTGAGTTGAAGTTGATTGTTTAATATTATAGCGGAGTGAGGCAGGGATGTGTTTGTCTTCATGGCTGTTTAATTTGTATAGGAATGGTGTAGTGGAGAATTAGAGGTGGTGTGGCAGGAGATGGTGTTTCAGAATGATGGAGAATGGAAGAGAGTCAAGGGTTCCTTGTTATTGTATGCGGATGATTTTGTTTGTGTGGTGAGTCTAAAGAGAGTTTGAGAGAATTTGAGATTTGGCAGGTGTGTAAAAGAAGGGTTTGAAAGTAAAATGTAGCTAAGAGAAGTTATGGATAGTGAGTGTCATGGGTCTATTGGTGAAGTGGGATGCAGTCTTCGGCAGTGACAGTCATGCTAGATGGTTACACAAACCTGAACAATAACTGAGTTTAAATATTTGGATATTTGTTAAATGAAAGGAAACGGATGTGGCAGAGTGTAGTAGAAAAGTTCGTGGAATTGGTAGGACGGTAGCTGTGCATAATGTAAATCCTGGTGTATATAAAGGAATAATCTGAGTGCGCAATGGTTTTGCATAAGAGGGCATGTTGTTACCTATGTTAAGTATAGTGTGAATCCTATAGCAATTTAATAAAGATCAGATCTAAAGGTACAATGGTGCAGATGGACAATTTATAACTGTATAGGTGTTGAGAGAATGAGAAATGAGGACGGAACGCTTTGGAGTTTCTATGATGCTAAACGGGTTAAATTGAGAAATAAACGAAGTTACATGGAGACGGTTGGTCATATGGAAGAAGGAATGAAGTACGGTTGGTTAGCTTATGTATATTGGTGAGTGTGCTGGGAATTCGTCGCGCTGTAGGTGAGGAACAAATACAATTGTATTTAATCACGTAAGAATGGCCTTGAAGGAGAGGAGGAATTTGTCAGGGCGAGAAGAGAATGATAATAACAGGAGTAAAATGATGGGATTTTGTGGGGGTGTATAGTTTTGTTTATTTCCCAGGGGATGAACCTCAACATGACGAGATACCGAGTGAGCGATCGCCGAGTCTCGCGAAACCCTTGGTGTATTCTCTGACTGCGACAAGTCTCACTTAAGGTATACAGGGATGTAGAAGCTGGCTTTCTTTTCTATTTGTGTCACGTTTTCACGTACTATTTTTCGGTGTATGTTGAGCACCTCACCCCAATCTGGGGAAAGGAGGTAGATCGATATATATATAATATTATTATATATATATATAATATATATTATATATATATAATTATTAATATTTATTATTTATATTTATATCCGATATATAATATTAATAGATATTTATATTATATATAATTATATATTATTATTATTATATATATTATATATATATAATAGTATATATATATTATATAAATTATATTAAATTTAATATATAGTAATATACTATATAGAGATTTAACATTATATATATATATATATATTATATATATTATATATTATTATTATTTATATTATAATATCTATAATATTATATATAATACTTATATATATATATACTTATAATATTATTATATAGTATATAAATATTATTATATATATCTATATATATTAATAATATTTATTAATTATAATATATATACCGTGTTATATAAATAATATATAGTATATATATATTATATTATTATATATATATTATATATATTATAATATATATTTTTATATATATTAACCGTTATATATAATTATATATATATATATATATTTATTAATATATTAATATATTATTTTTAATATATAGATATTAATATATATATTTATATAATATTATATTATAATTTACATTATAACATCGAGTTTAATTTGTTCCGTTACTGAGCTCGTAACTCAATTTTCGTTATCAAAATAAAAAAAATTCATTGAAATTCACTTGAAATGCCATATCCTTCCGCAGCCCCCAAAATGCCACGCAGCATTGTTACCGGTTTTTAAATATGAAAAAGTATTTATATTTGCAAATATGTATAAGAGCAGTAAAACAGAATTGTAAAGAACAACTGGTTTTATAAAGAATGTATATTACATTGATTTTAGACACTTGAATTTAACTAATTTCTTCACTGGTTTTTTGTTTTTTCGCCACGCTTTCCTCACTTACACTTGCAGGCCGTTTCAAAACCGTCCAAGGACAGGTTTGTT
>JABUQX010014186.1:52500-62500 GCA_015478945.1 Trachelipus rathkii
ATATAATATATATATATATAATATATATTTTATATAATATATATATATAATATATTAGTATATATAATACTATATTATATATATAATATTATAAATTATATATATATATATAAATATAATTATTATTAACTTTATTATTTTAATATTTAATTTTAATTATATGTAAATGCAATATATGGATAACAGATTTACCTATACTGACATATTTATGATTATATATTTTCAAAAGTTGAGGAAATTTCAATAGGTTTCTCCAAACTTCCCTAAAGTACATTTGCCATCATGGTTTTGAAAGGTTTTATTTGTCAGTTTTATTGCTATCAATTAATATTTATATATATATATATATATATAATTTATATATATATTATATATTATAGTATATATTATATATAAGTAATATATTATGATATAATACAATAAAAAATTTTATAGAATATATGTATATATTAATATAATTTTTGAAATATAAATAAATATTAAATTAGAATATATAGTATATAGTATATACTATATATATATAATATCTGTTTTATACTATTTAAAAACAATACATCTATTAAGAATCTCCTTATAATTAATGTGGCATATATATAATATATTATTATTATATTATATATTATATTTAATATATATATATAAATATATTAATATATATATATAAATATAATATAATATCATTATTTCACCTTCTTCCCCAGACCGGGAGTAAGGGTACGTCAATGTATGAAACAGAAAGTAGTAGAATGATGCAATCAAAAGAAACCCAGCCTACCCTTTATACCTAAGTGAAAAACTAGTCTCAGTCAAAAAGCCACCCTAGAGACTTCACGGCTGTTGAACGGACCCTCACCATGCATTCTCGCAATGCGTGTACAATTCTGGCTTCAGGTGGACACAACCATCCCTTCCCCTCTACAAATCCCGCCATTACGCTATTATGCACTTTCTTCTCCCTATGCCAAACTCACCATTTCCTCTCCTTCCACCCTCACCATTATATATCCATTTAACAAGACCGACTATCATCCATCCTTTCTACATAACAACCAATCTCAATGTACTTTCATTTAATGCTCTCATTTACTCTCTTCTGTCACACAACATCAACTCCCTAAGCGTTTATCACTCATTTTACAATTCTTCTGACACCTAACACGCCGCTAAGATTGTCCATCTAACAGAATGTATCTTAGATCTATCCTCCTATTCCAAACCATAGTTTCATTATACAATAACACAGGCAATAACATACCCTCATGAACAGACCCTGCTCACTCGAAGACTAGTCCCCTTTACTTCTACCAAGGGATGTAATTGCACCAGCAACCCTTCCTACAATTCAACACTTCTACTACATTCGCAACTCCGTTCCTTTCATCCAAACATATATCCGAAATATTTCAACTCAGACACTTTTCCAGATTGCTCACCATCCAACATAACTGTCACACAGAGGACTGTCCTCACTCACATACATAACCTTACTCCTATCTACGTTTGCTTTCCCTCCTTTTCACATCAGTACAACCCTCATACCATCGCTCTCAAACTCTTCTTCAGATTCGCCCATCAAAACCAAATTCATTCGCATATAACAATAGGTAGGGGCATTCCCAATTCTCCGCAGATCCTAACACCTTGCCCCTGGCCTGCCCCACCTCTATTCTTCATAACTCATCAAAAAACAATTGAAACGACCAAGAGACATAAACACATTCTCTTTCTCACTCCCGCTATTATTAACGTAACCAATCAACCTTTTAACTCGATTTTCTTACACCACGCCAGTTCCACTCATTCATCAACATCTTCGTTTATTCCATATCAGAGCCTACACCAACACCATTATATCACAACACCTGCCAGTTGAGTCTCCCTTTAATCCTATCATAGCCTGTTTCCAAATCAATAAATCCTAAATACAATTTTTCTTCTTCCCTCCCATTGTTCTCAATCATTTGTGTCAATGTAAAGATTTGATCCACACATTCTTCTACACTTCTAAACGCATCTGTTCTTTGCAACTCTTCTCGACCACAAACACCACGCAGATATCTTTTGCCCTACAACCACTCTATAAATTAATTCCCCATATTCACTACAATATACCCTTGATTCCCCTTACCCTTATATAACGGTCACTATTACTGCTACCCGTCCAACACTTCGCGGAACCTATAACATTCATTAAACGCTTTGTTACACAACTCCAAATCCACTCAAGTCAACATTTCGCCTGCGTTCTTCACTCTTTCTGACAGTATTTCATTTATGCTGCCAGATTACCATACGTCACCCATCCCGTGGTCAATCCTCACTCGCTCATAGATCCACATCCTCTTCTTCTCCTTACAAATGATCTCATCCCCCAAACATACCTATTGCATCTTCCACCTCAAATCCACCGACACTTTCACTACTGATCTTCATTATCTGACCAATGGTTATGCAGGATTTTCGAAAATGTTCCTCCAAGTCTCATATCATTTCATCAGTACGAAAGACCATCCTATTCAATGTATTTCTAAGCAGAAGTTCACATTATTCTCATCTTAACCTTATCGCGCTCATTCCAGAAGAGCTTCCTTTCCTTGTAAGTACACCATCTCAATCTTCCTTCCAATACTGTTCATTTACCTTCTTTTTTTCGCCTTCGATATGCATCTTTTAGCTATTGCCTTTTTTCCTCCTTCTAAAATTCCAAACTTCTTTCTTTTTGAGACCTCACCATTGGCTTCTATTACATTTAACCAAGCTTCCTTTTTACTTTTAACCGCTTGCATCACCTCTTCATTCCACCACTCTCTGTTAACTTTCTACTTCCTACTTTAGACATCTACATACTTCTTTTCCACTACTAACAACCGCTTCTCATTTGCTTCCAGATTTGTTCAGGTTCCAATTTGTCACCATTCAACTGATATTTTGCAAGCGCTTCTTAAATATTTATCCTTATTTACCTTGTTCACTTAACTTCTCACTCTTAATTCTATCCATTTCCTTCCTTATCATCTTCCTCTCCATCCAAGCCCCCACTAGCTTAATTTTGCATAAAACCTTAATGATCCGATATCCCATAAATAACCCCTATGCATATATATATATATATATATATATATATATATATATATATATATATATATATATAATATAATATATATATAAACTATATAAATATTATATATATAAGTATTGTGTGTGAGAGTCGTGTGTGTTGCGTGTGTTTGTGTGCAGAGCGGCGTGTTCTTGGTAGTGCTGTATGAGATACAAAGAGAACATCAAATAATGGACAAACTTAAATCCAGACATTTTCGATTAGAAAGAATTAAGTAAATTTAAAACTCTAGCTACTGTGCCATTAATTTCCATCCTACGTAATTTTATTTTTTAATTATATTACTTCAAAGAATTAGCTAGTCAACACAAATAATCTCCGAGAAATAATTATCTCTAAACCTCCGATTTCCTGGAAGTGAAACATCAATTTTGCGCTCAATGTTGATTCAAAACTTTGATTCGCGGTCAATTCTTTTTCAATATCTCCACAGCATTAATCTTTCGAATTTCTGTTAAGGAGAGGAAAACAAGGATCAACATCGGTTAACAGGACAAACTTAAAAAAGGTAAAATTGATTCCTTAAGCGAAAGCGCCTCGGAAAACTTTGATTATAGAATTTCCAAATGTAATCTTTCAATCACAATGCGTGAGCGCATACACCCCACCTAGCAAATTTATATATATTTTATAATATAATATATAATTATTATATATGATATAATAATAATAATTATATATAGTATATATCTATATAATATTAGATCATATCACTATATAGAACAAATATATACAATAATATATATATCAATATATATATATATAGTAATAATTAAAGAGAGAGAGAGGAGAGAAGAGAGAAATCAAAAAAAAAACGTATATTAAACCCACACATAGACCCCATTTATTCCTATATTTGGTCTGTTTAAATTGAAAATAATATAAGGGAAGCAAGGATGAGTCAATACTTAATTTGGAATGAGTCGATCTTACTACAACAGTCTTTACCAAAGAGATTGGAAAATCTTGAGCTTAAATAGATCGTTTCCAAATTAAATTGACATCGCATATAGTTTGGATAAGTGTCTTAATTATTAATTTTAGTCGTAATAATATACACACACACTCACACACACACACACACATATAATATATATTAATATTAATATATATACTATATATTATATATGTATATATATATTTATACTATATATATATATATATATATACTTAATATATACTATAATATATAAGTTCAACTACGTCAAGTGCCTATGTATAGGAAAGCCCTCTGCACATGCATCTGTCGCCCTACTGATTGCCACTCTAGCACTATATATTATTATTATATTATAATTATATATATATATAATAATAATACATATATATATATATATCTATATATACTATGAATATAGATTATATATATATATATATATGACTATACCCTTGCTGTATGAGACCGCATGGTTTCACCAAATCGAAAGCTGTACTTGTAGTTTGCCACTTTGTAATCTTTTACTTCTATCCTTTTTATTATAATTTGTCATTTTTATAAATGGCTCTTTTAAAAATATCTCCTTCATGTTTTAATAAAAAAGACGGTTTAATAAATTGCAATAATTAATCATTTCTTTCATATAATAAATCTATAAATTCAGCGTTTTGTTATGACCAACCGATTGACTTAAAAAACAGCACCAGCTTGACAGTATATAATTATTTATATATTATATTATAATATATATAATTATAATATATATATATTATATATAATACTATCTATATATATAGTATATATATATTATATAATATATATATATATATATGCTAGATATATATATAATACATTATATATATATATATATTATATAATAATATATATTATTATATATCATATCATTATATATATATATTATATATAATAATAAATTATATATTTAATATATATATTACATAAGTTATTTATTATAATATATATAATATATATATAGTATATTATTATATATACTAATATATATATATAATATATATATATATAGTATTATATATATATACTATACATATTATATATATTTATATATATATATATAAAATATAATATTTAATATTATAGATATATATATATATATATATATATATATTATATATATATATTATAATAATATATAATATATTTATTTATATATATATATATTATATACTATATAATATATTTAATAATATATTATATATATCAGATAATATATATATAAATATATATATTACATGTGTGGTTTCAAAGTCAAAAAGCTACAGGTTCGAGTTTGAAAATATTTGTTCATTTTTTACATTTTCAATTACAAATTAAAGATTTTAGAATAGGAATCCAGTTTCAGACCAATAACATGAAAATATTCTTATCATACTATAGATCCATAACCAGTAAAGGAGTGATTCCCAAGGTTAGCATGTGGCTAAGGAATTGCTCTCCCTACATTTGTCAGACCGCACGCACACGTACCGCACTTTCATTTCAATGCTCCCGACATCCTGCCACCGCACCGAGCTTCTATTAATTTTATCGACATAAAAAATTCAGTACCCTTATATATTATTCTACGGAGTTTGTACCCTTGATTTCAGCTTTTTAAAAAAGTCAATCTTGGTAAATCATTCTGTTTATCTCGTGAAATAGTTTATTTTTCTCTTGTCGAAATTTTATTTTTCAACGACGACTTGAACAAATCAAAAATTTTTTTTGTCTTTAATAAAGACAAACTTAATCAATGATCAACCTTTTCTTTGATAATTAAATATCTGATACAATAAAACTATAAATGTTGAATTAAGTCCACAGGATTAGGAAAACTAATTGAATAATTAACAGTCTAATAGCGAAGTTCAATGCAATTTTATCTACACGTTATTTATTATCAATCATCTTATCAATATATATATTATTATATAATCTATATCATATAATGTATTTTATTATATAATATAATAATTATATTATCTTTATATATATATATATATATATGTAAAGCCCACAGGTATTGGAACAACTTTAATTGAAATATAAAATCAAGAGCGAAGTTCAATGCATTTTTCATTAAGTTATTTTAATATATATATATATATTATATTATATTATATATATATTATATATATAATATATATATATATATATATATATAGATATTATTATTACTATTATATTAATGTAGTATACATATTATATATATAATAATATTAATATATAGTATATATATATCATATATATATATATTATAATATATTATATAATATATATATATAATATATATATATTATATATATATATTATATATATATATATATAATATATATGATTTACTATATATTGTATATATATTAGTATATATATATATATTATATAATTATATAATATATTAATATATATAATATTATATATAATATGAATTATATATATAATCATACTATATAGGCTATTTATAAGTGGTTGACTCCAAGAGCGAAAATCAATAATTAAATGTATGTTATTAATAAATTTTAGGGTAACATACATTAAATTTTTGGGAACACCTAACCTAATCTACCATAACCTAAGCCTAACCTAACCTACCTAACCTAACTCTAACCTACCTATTTTAAACGGAGTCAAACCACTTACTAAAATTGTCCATACTATATAATATATATATATATATATCATAATATATATAATATATATATATTATTATATTATATATATATATATATATATAGATATTATATATATTTATATCTATATATATTTTATAATATAAAATAAATATAATTAATATATATATTATAATATATATATACATAATATATATATATATATATATATATAATATAATTATAGCATATATAAATATCCTTTTTCATAGGTTTGCTGCATTTTTATTACCTGAGAGTACCAATGACTAAAAAGGCCTCAATATCCTAATCATTAATCTTCATCATTAGACTATTAAATTAAGAATAAAGACGTCACTTTTAACAATAAATGAAAAGAACTTTCAGTTTAATTTTCAAATTTAAAATAGCAATTTCACTACTTTCATAAAAATTAAAAACTCGTGATAGAAAGTCCGTAATATTCCTTAAGTAGTCTCTTAAACCTTATTAAAAGTTTATTATAGTTGATGGGAAGCTCCTGAAGAGACATCATAAAAGAGATAATTAGGCAATGCTTCGTTATCTCAGATTAGATTAGATTAGAGATCGTTAATTAGACTCAACTTCTCCTTAATCATGAATTGAAATTTGTGAGAAGCGCTTTCATGATCATGGAGACAATGTCATAATCTTATTAGGTTTGAACGCCTATAATAGACATTCTTCATTATTATTACTATTATTATTATTATTAATATTACTATTATTATTACTATTATTATTATTATTATTATTATTATTATTATTATTATTATTATTATTATTATTTGAGTACGCAGAATACTTTTTCTTGAAATATAGTAGTTAAAGTCAAGTTCTCCTTAATCAGTGCTAAAGATCATCACATTTGGTGGTTGGGATGGAGGACCTTTTTATAGATATTGAGGTTGCTGATTCCAAAAAATGACAATACTCTTTCTTCGTCAGCGCTGCTTCTCAAGATATGATATAAATTTATATATATCGTTTTATATAATTGCTGACTGTCTATCAAAAGCATGTGTGAGAAAAATATTAAATTCAAACAGGCATAAAACCCGTAAGACTAATCTTTTTTTTCGTTGAGACATGTCGCATAACGCTTTGTTCTGAGATTTTCTTCGATGAGATGTGCCTAGACATTCGAGTTGGATGCTCCAGCAGCAATTTGTCATTACGTGACTATCCCATTCCCCACGATACCACCCGTTCATGGTCCTTAATTCTTGGTGAAATCGTTCCCCTTTTCCTCGTTTAGATCATCGATGTTATCTGGGAAACAATTCAAATGACTGGAGTTAATGTAGTTTGATGCTTATATTACAACCAAGTTTCCAAAGTGAAGTGAGCATATTTTTCATGCGTTTCTAGTTATCGGTCTTATAGTTTCCAGAGAAAGTCTTCAAAGTTATACTAAAGGATGATCAGTACGTGCCTTAATATTGTCTATCGAGTCTAGGTTTCGTGTGTACTTCATGAGTTCCAAGATTTGTTGTCCTTCGAAAATACCTGATTTCAGCTTTTTCATGCTCAGCTCAGTAAGACTTAAAATAAGTAGCCAAATTAAGTCCTATCTCTTCTCAAAGCCTTTATAAATTGTTTTTCCAAACCTAGTCTGATGTGCAGTGGTACAATATGATCTTTTCTCTATCAACCAAAGCTTCTTTGATGATTTTTTTTCAGTCAGCACATTTTCTCCATTAGGTCACACTTTTCTCACCCATTGTTCAACTTTCTCTCTACCGTCGCATAAAGCACGGATACTTGGTGTACCACCCACCTGGCCCGGGAAGAATTTCTTTATCTTTAGATCTAGTCAGATTACCCAGTGATGGTCTCGGTATGATACCGTTTCTAGGACTAAATTGATCCCGTGCTCTTTACTATAACGAATGTGTGCTCAATTGGTATTGAACTGCAACTGTAAAAGAAGCCATTTCTGGTTTGTAATTGTCGGTGAATAACCATCATTCACTTGACGTGTATTCTGATATATCCAGTTTCACCAGACATTCTTGCACATGCTTATTGTTGGAAAAAGTAAAGATGTTCTCTTTCGAGAAGAGCGGCAGTAAATCTTTTTTGCAACAGCATTATCACATGATTTTGATTCCCTATAAGAGTAAATTTTTTCTCCCAGCCTGAAAGCCAATAATTTGGACGATTTCTTCCATTCAGTTCATGCTGACTAAAACCTTCTGCAACTGATGACGTGCCTTCGAAATCACTACCATTGTCAGAAGATGATTCATCTTATTCTTGAGAGAGCCCTTAAGAGGATAATCTGAATAATGAGATAGTTATCCTATCATGTACTCAGGTAAAGTCCATCAATGCCCTTTATATTCACCAAGCAAAAGTAACTCATTACTGGTTTTCCCATTCTCTTCACGCTATTGATTTACCAAATTTTAGTCACTTCTCTGTTGACCCATTGCCGCAGATCCTCCATAAACATTTTACACACAACTTGAACCACCCATAATTTTTCTTCTTCCCTTAGCTTGTACTTGAAATAGGCATCTTTTAGCTCCTTTCGGCAAAATCAGCAATAATAGAGTTTAAAGAGTCCAATAAACGAAAATTTTGTACTGCTGAGATAAAACACACTATAAAAGCCATGTCAATTGGTCTAGCAGGAAAGAATGATATTGTTAAGTTTGTACAAAGTAGCACACAAAACAAACAGTAATATACTTCAACATCAAGAAAATCATAGCACACTTAATTGGTTTCACACATTTAAAATTCCCTAGAACCCAAAATATCATTCAATGATGTGCTAGAGTACTGTAATGTACAATATTGAAAATAAAGATCCATCAAACTGATATGTTACTTCTCGAACATCACAAAAATACAGAACTGAAGCCCAAGATCATAGATGTTAGAAAAACTTATATTGTTCCTGCACTGTAACATATGAGCATTATAAACATTAGTTAAGTTTTTTTATAGATATAAACCTTGATTCTAAATTTTCATATGCATCTCAAAATTTATTATTTTATGAATTAAATGGGTAATTATTTCCATATTTTGTGGAGTTTGAAATTAAAGTTTTCAGTAATATGAAAGTGCTGTGACAGAATAATTTTACTTCACATTATTGAAACAGTATGAGAGGTGAAACATGTCACCTATTTAATATGGCACTAATAAAAAATACCTTGGAAGATATCAAAGTGTAATAAAACATCCACTCTCAGTTTCACAACCTCATAACACTCTGCCAAAAATTAATACTCTGTTTGGATTTTTGAGTGAATCACTTAT
>JABUQX010014186.1:65000-67500 GCA_015478945.1 Trachelipus rathkii
CAAAAATAAACATGAAATATAAAAAGAACAATAATTTAGAGAGTAAGCACATAATTAGTAAAATGATATCAAAGTAATTCTTCTGTTATTTATCTGTTATATACAATGTTAAAGTGATAATAATCTTAATATTTGTGTTATTCAATGAAACCAAAAAAAATCATAGATATATGCCATCACACTATAATCCAGATTTATTAATAGTGTTGCAAGATAAACATTGAACATGCTTATTTAGAGAAACCATATTTTAGAGTTTAATAACCAGGCACATCTCTGATCTGATAGTGAAACTCAAGAGCCACTGAAACTTTTCTTTTTAACACAGTTTTTAATTATGGAAAAGGTCAGCGTTGATCGATATTACCCATAGACGAGAACATATATAAAGAAGGTCATTTATCTAACGATTTAACGATAATCCACCGCATGACCGCATTTGATGAGGTCTGAGGTGGACCAGCTAATATAGCTGCAAGCAGTTATCTTGAATGAACTGAATACTGGTGGCTGATAACTGTATCGACATAGCTCGACGACAGAATTATCATCAGCATGGTTATCATATTGTTAAAAACCATCTTTCCCATCTGATATCGTGCACACGATCGCGCATATCATATGATATAATTTCGAATAGTTATACAGGTAAAACTGAATATTTTTCGCTGGTTGAGAATGAGACCTCACCACCATCACGCACTTTCTCGATGCGGTGGCAGTTATCCTAAATAGGTTAGTGGTTGGGCAATTCGCTGCTACCACCTACAGAACCCGTTACATTCTTACCAAGTCGGGCGGTGTAAGTTAAAAGATGAATCTTCTGTTAAACCAGACGATAACAGATTGAGAACGTTCCGCCCTGTCTGAACCACATTATCGGCCCATCATCTGTAGCATCTGCAGACTGATTTCATAAAAGATAAAAATAGCCTGATTTTCTGAAAATCTTAACTGTAAATACAGGTGTGTTAAACATCACAGTTAAAAACATAATCAAAATTGAAGAGGCAAGCCTTCTTAAGATCCTGAAGAAGATATACCACCGATCGAATGATGAGGTCTTATTGTGTTTTCATCTTCCAATGGCAGTTTAGCAACATCGGTTAGTCAGTCATTTTTATCAACAGCGTCCTCCTCCACAAACCTTTCTTAATAGTTTGAACAATTAAATCCAGAAAAGAACACTCATTGACCACTTATCATCTTCGACAGCAGCCTTAATTTATTCCAAATACTTAACTAGAATATCCAAAATTTATTATAAAGAAGTTTCATCAACTTCTCAGCTTTCCTGCTGAAACAGGGTCTTCGCTGCCCTGAAGAGATATGCTTCTGCTAATATCTGAATGACTTATATGTTCGATCTGAATGGAGGCGAATTGTGAGGGCAGTGGTGGAAGAAAGAAGACCCATGCTGGACCCTTTCGATGAAACCATTCCGCCAAAAAGAAAGCTGGAAGGAAACCGCCACCCCTTAACTACCTGTATCATATCGCGATGTTGAAAACAATGTTGCTGAAAATATGCCTGTTAGATCTTTACAAGCCCTGAGATGGTTTGGGAAAATGAACCATCTGTTAAACCAGGACTCTCTGCCGGTATCGTGTTTATTTCATCGGTGCATTATAGTAAAACATGAGATTGTTCAATCGCGCTACGCTTAAAAGAGTGCCGCCTGAAGGATACATTAATACTCTAGGTAGGGCTGTTGTTATTTAACATCTCATGAGCAGTTAGATTATAGTCTTCAAACGGTATGTAGGCAAGCTCCACAGTTATGATCGACATATATATATATATATGAAAAGTATAGAGTGAGTAAGATATATATATATATATATATATATATATATATATATATATATAGGTGTATATTTTTAAAGATATTTTAATTTTTATATGTATATATATATATAAAGAAAATATATATATATATAGTATATATATATATATATATATATATATATATATATATATATATAGTATGATATATATATATATATATAGTAGTATATATAAGTTCTGTCTTAAACCTTAATTTTTTAAAATTTGTTTAGACTTTTATTGAAAAATAATTATTTTCTAATGTAAGTCTATATTTATATATTAATTTTCTTAATTTATCCTATATCTTTTCTCGTGTCAAATATGATATAATTCGTCACCATATTAGTAAATCCTTTTATTCTTGAAGTGGTATTTATTTTAATATCGTATATTATTAAATATAATTAACAGCTTTGTGCATAATATCACTTTATTTATTCATAAAAAAAATATGAAGAGAATATTTCGACATAGGTTTAAGCGTCTCCTTTCTAATAATAATCTATAATTTAAAAATTTCTATCAAATTATCAAATCTTAAACACGCCACACCGTGGCTCTAGCTACATATCATAACTATGATATGAAATGTGTGTGTGTGTGTGTGTGTGTGTGTGTGTGTGTGTGTGTGTGTGTGTGTGTGTGTGTGTGTGTGTGTGTGTGTGGAAGA
>JABUQX010014186.1:72500-75000 GCA_015478945.1 Trachelipus rathkii
GGTTCAATTTATCTGAAACTCGTCCTATGAGCAATGTATTTGCGCATCTATTGATCATCTCTAATAAAAATAAATGAAATCCAAATTGATTAAAGCATAAGAGAATAATATAATCACTGTTACAAATGTGTATACACTTACGTTTAATATACATAAAAGATAAACACTCTTTCTATATTTGCAAGCAGGTGAGAAGAAGAGAAATGTTCGTGGTGTGGGGGGGGGGGAGTTGACGAAGATATTCACATACACTTTAATTCTTAAAAGTTTCATATACATGTTTTTCTTGAATTCACTATTATTCACATGGGAAAAAATACAAATGAGTTTCATTGAATGTTGAAAATTAAATTATACAAATACTTGCAAATTTCAAATAATGAACCTGTGGTAGAAACCCAAAAATGTTTTTTGATCGACCTTAAATTTTTTTTACTTTTTTCTTATGACAATATCAAGCATTATAGAGGATTTCCAGAATAATCGAAGATGTATTTTTCATTGTATTATACTTAATATATATATATAATATATATAATATATATTATTTATAGATATACTAATACTTATTTATATATATATTTAATATATATATATATATATATATATATATCAATTATATATATATATATATATATACTATATATACTCATGTTTTATTTTATCTTGTAATCAAAGCTTTTTTTCTATATGCTCGGAAATGATTTTGAGAGTGGATAATTTTTTAATAATTTGAGGAAACTTTGAAGTTTTTTATATCCATGGTTTAACTTTTTATAAAATTTTCTGATTTTCTTTTCTTGCATTTTCCGCATTTTCCGCATTTTCACTTTTTCCAAGTTTTATTCTTCAATGTTCAGGCAAGCTTCTTCACGCTTACAGACACTTCATAATAAAAGCACAAGTAAGTGTTCATGCAAAAAATGAACAACAACAACAACAACAGCAACAACAAAAAAAGATGGCAGTTTATGTGTTGAAAAACAAAATGAGAACCACACGTTATATTTCATTCAATTTTTTAATCAATCTATTTATATACTATAATATATATATATATATATATATATTAAATATAATATATATTATATATATATATATATATATAATACTATATCTATTATATAATATATATATATATATAATATATATATATATATATATATATATATATATATTATCCTGTATTATAAATTTGTTTGAACCTTGTTTGTAGTTGTTAAAATTCTGTTAAATTCGTTAATTTTATTATTTTCCTTTATTTCAGCTTCGCTACATGCAAACCTTAAACGCCATCAGTGCAGAGAAAAATTCCACAATTATCTTCCCTCTTCCAATCGACCTTCTCTCCTATTACATGAAAGACAAAGAAAAAAGAACAACAACAAAGAAAGTACCACCGAAGAAGGATCTTCTCTACTTTGATGAATAAAAAAAACATTATTTTTTAAAATTCAGTTTCTCTTTGAAAAGGACAGTTTTTTTGTTGCATTTACAAAATGTTAACCACAACCACCAATTTTATTTCTTGTATTTAATATTCGATCATCCTAGTATGCAAATTATAAATTAATAAAGTTAGCAAAATTAATTGTTTTAATAAATTTAATCAATTTGATTAACACAATTTATTTTATTAATAAGGTATTGAAGATTGAGGATAGTTTATTAATTGTTTTTTTTTTTTTTATAATTGAACAACTACAAAATTTACATTCAAGAAATACAAATACTCTTATTTTTTTTATTATTATTTCGCAACGAACTAACAATAATATAATAATTTTAATTTAGTTTCATTTTTAACTATTAATTAAGTTTTAAATTTTACCATCGCTTATGGACAAATTTTATTTTTTATTAATATTCATCACAGTAAATGCAACAATATCTCACTTTATTATAGCTACAAATTCTTTGTGATATATATATATATATAATATATATAGATATAAGATAATATTATATATAATATTTATATTTTTAATATATATATATATATATAATATATTATATCTAATATATAATTTATATTTATATAAAATTTATATTAATATATAGATAGTAATATATATATAGTATATATATAAAAATATAATTTTAGAATATTATATATTATATATATATTATACGATATATATATTCAGAATTTTTAGGGAGAGTTTTTTGTTTATTTTATATTTTAATATTTTCTTTTGAGTGAAAGTTATTTTTTTGTTTTATAATTTTTTTTTAAACCTTAAATTTTTCTTAAGTTTCAATATTTTTTGTTTAAGCTTTTATTATTATTTGTTAATAATTAAATATGAATTTCATTGTGTTTAAAATAATAAAAAGTTAAAGGTTCTTTATATTTAGTACATTTTAGAATTTCTTTCCAATAGCATTGAAAATTCTGTAAATGTTGTTTAGCCATTTATATATATATAACTATTATATATATATATTATATATATATATATACTAATTATACTAATGTATATATTATATTAATGTAGTT